>CAMXCT020006656.1:859719-1056350 GCA_947184155.2 Cladocopium goreaui | reverse complement strand
TTGTAGCGCTCCGGCACTTTTTCTGCAATGGCTGGGGCATCCCGTTCGAAATCTTCCAGGTGCCTGAAGGGGACGTTGAGTACAAGCCACTGTCCGTAAAATTTGTCGTTCAACCGGCTGTTCACCATAGCAGCAATCGCTTTTTCGCCTTGTGGCTTGAAGTCTATGGCAAATTGTTCTAAGGAGGTCACCATGGGTATGGCGTCGTTGTCGAACAAGAAGTCGAAAAGTTCCAACGGCTTCTCCTGGTGGCGTTTTCTCTCCTGGTTTGCAGCCTTGAACGCTTCTTGCCAATCTTTCAGCAGCTCTTGCTGATCTTCTTCGCCTTTGAATGCTTCCGCGGCTTCTTTCCAAAGATGGCGGGTGTGTTTCTGTTTGATGTGTTGGAGAATGCCTCCTTCGCTGTTGGTCTTCCGGAGGAACTCCAACAGGTTCATGCCGTAGGGTCTCCAATCAGATTCTTCATAATTCTGTATAAACCTTGGGCTTCTGCTCACAGCTTGGCACTGGCACCGCTATCTCCGTGCTGGTCCCGCGCATGTTGAATTGGGGAAGCAACTTTGCCGCCAAGGTCATCCACATCTCGGGCTCCAAGGGCTGATTGCCGCACAGGATTCGCCGGGTCACGCTGAAATCCGAGGCGTCGTCATTCAACCAATCCTGCTCCATAGAGCCTGAGCAGCATGCATGCGGGTATCAGTTTTGCGGTTGCATGTTCTGCGGGTGGCGGGCCGAATCTGGATTTCAGAGGAAGAAGCCGAATCGCAATGATGAACTTTCATTGTCGCCTGGTGTCCAGTCCGATTATTACATCTATTCTTTACATTTCTAATCCCTGCATAGGTCTCCCTTTCCTAGCCGCTTAAAGAGCCGAGGGGCTACTGAACTTGGTGCCGTATGTGGCGACGTAGCGCAGGTGAGCATAGTGGCGATGTCTGCGCCCTCCGCCTTGCTGGATATCTTCGTGGCACTTTGTGATGGGCATCGTGTCTCTAAAGTACGCGCGCACGTTCTGAAGCTTGTCATCTTCCGAGTGGTGAAGCAAGAGCTGATCCCCCTCGGGGTCCCATATTGACGGCTCTTCGCGGACCGGTATTTTGGAGTCCTTGCGATCGCATTGCGAGTCCGTCACCAGCCCGTGCATGAATGGCTCTGTCTCTGCCGACGGGATGCTTGCTGAGATCTTGGTTTGCAGGTGGATGGCCTCAACGTTTTGCAGGAAGTCCAGAGAGTGGGAGTGCGTGGTGCCGCGGCCGTGGTATTTTTGCGTTGCGAGCTTGCGCTTTCCGTCTTGAAACCCCAGCCTGGTCACGCGGGCTTGCACGGTCGGGCGGCTGGTGCCGTCGGCGCATCCGAGCACGTGATTCTGCCATGTTTTGCTGGGATTGCTTGGCGAGAACTTGTCTCCGCAGATGAATCCCTTGTCGAGCTGCAGCAGGACATGCGCCATGTGGAGGGTTTCGGGCCCCGACAAATGCATTCTACGCCTGCCCAGCTTTGCTTGCTCGTCCATGACCCACCGGTGGTAAGGAAAGGTGCGTTCGTAGGGCGCCCTGGTACGAAACAGCCTTGCGTTGCCGCACTGGCGTTGGACGTCGATGACTGTCTGATGCTGAACACGCCAGTATTGTGGTGCCCAAGGGCAACCTTTCAGCACGAGCCGGAGCTGCGCGTTGTATTGCGAAGCGATGTTTTTCTTGGTTCCGATGGTGGTCCACATACTTAAATCGTAGACAAAGTGTAGGAGCTCGTAGTCCGAGCCATATCCGACAACGGGCGACAGGACCTTCCTGAGGAAGTGCATTCTGACGCGGCCGGCTCGCTCTTTCACCTGCCGCGCCCCGGGGCTGAGCTCCTCATCGTCCGACCCGTCATCATCTTCCGCCTTGCGTTTCCTTTTCTGGCGGGCTTCGTGCGCTAACCGCACAACCGTCTCACACAAGTCGCCCCGCCAGTACAGGTGGGGCCACAAGCAACATTCCAAACCTTCGGACTCCATGAATCGCAAAGGTTGTTTTCGCTTCGAGATTGGCAAGCCCTTGCCGTGGGTCTGGAGGAACTCGGTGTGGTCTTTGTAAAACGTCCTGTAATAGTTGCTGCTTGGGGCTTCTTCTATCAAATGGCGAAGGGCGGCCCGAGCTTTCTTTCGATCCCGTTTCTTCGTGAGTGCTGCAATCTTGGCGTGCACGCTTTCTGCAGCCCAGGCGAACGATATTATTGAAGTATGAACCCTATAGCCATATTCTGCCATTTGGAAGGTGCCGGTATCTATGTCCAAGGGCCGTAAGGCTTGCAGAACCTTGTCATTAAGGCCGCGCAACTTCGGAGGGACGTCTTGCAGCTGGGGAATGTAGACGCCGCTCGCGCAAGCTTTGCATTTGGAGGAGGGTATGGTGGGCGAGCGGACATTTCGGGTATCCTGGGGCTCCAGGGGCCTCATATTCATGGAGTGGCATGTGGTGCAGATAGCCCAAGACCCTTCCTTGCACCAGCGCTCTATCATCTTTTGCGTCGGGTCTGTAGGTCCTGGTAATTCGACATCATTGGGCGCCAGTTGCTCGACGGTGCCTGCCAGAGCGACTCGCCGGCGCTCCTCAGCCTCAGTCTCTGGTGTCACCTTGTGGCGGTTCTTGATTCTTTCCGGATAGAAGATTTTCCGCCTGGCAATACGCTGGTCTGCCTGCACCTCTTTCTCGTGCTGTTGGCGGCGTTCCTCTGTCAGAGGTGCTCCGCTCGGCTTGCAGCGGCGCAGTTCCTCCTCCCACTTGGGCAGCGGCCCCTTGGGCACCTGCAGGCGCCGTCGACCACGGGCGCGGCTCTCGAAGTCCGCCGCGGCAGCATCGCCCAGGATTTGCCGAACACGGGCAATTGCGTCGTTGAAGACCTTTTCGTCGTCTTCCGCCACGAATTGCTTCAAGGCTGCCGTCAATGGATTCTTGCGCGTTTTCTTGCTATCTGCTTGCAGCTGGACGGGGTCGCAGAGCAAGCAATGGGTCTGTTGCCGCGCTGGTTGAATCCTTGCTGGGTTGCCCGGGTTGACGCGGTTGAAGCGACATGCCTGCCCATTGTAGCCTTGGCACCGCTCTTTGGACGACGGTCTTCTGGCGGCCGGGCGCTTCATGGCTTGTGGTTCTGGCAAATCCGCGGCGGTTCCACCGTCTACTTGGCAGCGGTGTCGCTTTTGTGCTGGCTCCATGGCTTCCTCCTCTCCCGTTGACTCCTCTGAAGACGCGTCCGTTGCCTCTTCAGATTCTTCGTCGCCTTCGTCCTTCGACGCGCGCGTGACTTCCGCGTCCCCCGCGTCTATGGCCATTGCCGCGCCTTCTTGTTGATCCCTTTCTGCTGGGCTCTCCTCGTCTTCGGCGCCCTCGTCGGATTCCCCTCGCACCTCCACTGCCATGGCAATCTCCTCGGGCTTCCCGAATTCTTCGCCTTCTACTGTGTCTTCTCCATCGTCGGTGCACATGCTGGTATCATCAGCAACATCGCGCATGGAGCTCATCAAGCCATAAACTTCACCGATATCTTGCTCTGCATGGCTCATTGTTGCAACGTCCTGCTCTGTTTCTTCGTCGCTGATATCATCGCCCGCAGTGCTTGCAAGTTCACTCAGCACGTCCTCCATGCCTTCCGCTTCTTCCAGGGACGCCTCCGATTCAACAGTCTCGCGCTCTTCCCACGCAGCGGGGGTGCCGCCGCTGTCCACATCCATAATTGCTGCAGCGGCGTCCCATCCCTTTGCATCTGGCTCTGCGCCGGCGCTTTGTACCTTGCAGGGCGCTGTGGTGATAAAATAGCATCAGCTCTTCTAACAGATTTCTGCTTTTTTCGCGCGCGCCTGGCGTCGATCTTCGCGATTTGGCTCGGCGTTGGGCATTTCCACCTCTACCTCTGCTTGATTGCCCGTGTCTTCCAGCTCAGGCCGTGGAGATGCAGGCGCTGCCTGTCAGTCAGAAAAGATGGAGGCGTTTGCAAAACGAGGTTGCCTTTTAGGGACCTTGGGAAACAGGTGCGCTTTCCCTTATCGTGTTCTGCCGTGTCCACCCCACACATACCGCCCCGCTCTCCGCTACCCGACCTCCCGACTCAATGCGGAGCTTGAAGATCTTGACTTCCCTGCCAGCCTCGCCATGCTCTTTGGGGCTGCTGCAGCTCGACTCTCCTGTTCTTGCGCGGGCCGCGTTGCTTTGATCAATTGCGAAATCCTTCCTGCCTTGTAGCCATCTTCACGGAGTTGCTGGCGCACGGACGCCTCATCCACCCCTTGCTGCCACAGTCCTGTCACATAGTCCTGGGCGGTCTTCTGTCCTGCACCGCCTGTCGCCTTTGGCGCCATGGCAACGCAAAGAGGTACGCGAGTTACACAGGCTCGAATCACGAAGTGACTGATTGAAAAGCTGGAGTTGCAACACGGATGTCCGAAGACACACTTGATCAAGCAAGTATATATAAGAATGAAAGAACTCTATGTGCACAGCGTTTTTTTTTGGGTGTTGCTGCTACAGCTCCTTTTGGACGGCTATGTCCAAGTCTGATGTGGGTACTGCAAACGGCGAGCGAAACAAGTGAAACAAGCCAAAGAAGTCAAACAATTGAACGAAGTGAAACAAAGTTCGCATTTCATGCCATCAATGTGACAGGCAGCGCCTGCTTTCTTCCGTGACCGTTTGAGGTGCTGTCAAGCAGATGAGCAGCAGAAGACGCAATGCTTGCAATACCTCAGCAGCCATGTTGAACGGACTGCTTGCGCAGGGCCGACCCGCCCCTTCCAAGCATGTGACTCCTACTCCCGGTTATACCCGTCTCCTTGCACTCGGATCCCTTTACAAGACTGCCATAACAGTAAAATACAACACGCACGGTGGAAATCCCGAAAGCCGGTTTTTGCCCTTGATGCTTTTTCATACTACATACATCGCCACGGCTTTTTTTTATCTTTCTTCTCTTTCCACCCTTTGACATCCCTCCGGCTTTCCTATATCTCCGCAATAATTTGTTGACAGGAAGGGACTGTGTGAAGCGACGCGGATCTCTAAGGCAAAGGCTCGTTCTGAATCCATGTCTTTGAGGTTTGGACGTTGGAAGTCGCTGCTGCACTGGTACCTGGCGGCTTAGGCTGGAAACATGACTGTCTACTTTGAGCTCCGGGCCAAGGGGAGGACATAACTTTCTATTAGCACGGGCCTTGCAGAGCGTGCGCTATATCCCGTGCAGACCGGAGGAGAGATTGGTCCAGCATACGGGCCTATCGAGCCACCCATGTAACGCCTGACCTCTCTTGGACCGACGTGCTCGGATCAGCACGCCGCGGGGCCCGCGAATGACTCTTACTAGACTAGGTTCTTGTGAAAACGGGGACGGTTCGAAACGGTTTCGGCGCTGACCGCCGACAAGGGCGAGCACCAGGTCGATCAATACTAAATATAATTGTTCCGGTCCTCTTCCGGTCCTGCTGTTTTGCCTCTTCCGGTCCTGTTCCGGTCTTCCGGGCCCGGGTCCGGAAAGCGATTCCGGTCCTTTCCGGGCTTTTGTTTCCGGTCCTCTTCCGGTCCGTCTTCCGGTCGTTTCCGGTCCTTGCATTTTCCGGTCCTTTCCGGTCTTCGTTTTCGGTCCCTTTTGTGCTTGCCTTGTGTGTCTGTCTGCCTGTGTGGCTGCCTACCTGTTTGCCTGTGTGCCTTGCTGTCTTCGTCTAGCTTTTTCTGTCTGTCTGTCTGCCTGCCTGTCTGCCTGTGGGACCATTGATTCATAGCTGCCAAGGCTTAGAACCTGTGAAGTTGTGTGCTGATATGGACCCAAGCTGCTTGTCAATGGCCACGCATGCAGGCACACAAGCACGCACACACACGCACACACGTATGCATTACGTGCGCCGCCATGTTGAAAGATGCCGCATAAATCTGCAAGGGCCCTGGATGTCGGTCGCTTGCGCAGGAGATGCTGCAGAATGCAGAGGATGCTGGGGCTACATTCCTGCAAGATATAGCTCGTCAGACTATCTACGCATCTACTTTTTTCGCGCGCGCCTGGCGTCGATCTTCGCGATTTGGCTCGGCGTCGGGCATTTCCACCTCTACCTCTGCTTGATCGCCCGTGTCTTCCAGCTCAGGCCGTGGAGAGGCAGGCGCTGCCTGTCAGTCAGAAAAAATGGAGGCGTTTGCAAAACGAGGTTGCCTTTTAGGGACCTTGGGAAACAGGTGCGCTTTCCCTTATCGTGTTCTGCCGTGTCCACCCCACACATACCGCCCCGCTCTCCGCTACCCGACCTCCCGACTCAATGCGGAGCTTGAAGATCTTGACTTCCCTGCCAGCCTCGCCATGCCCTTTGGGGCTGCTGCAGCGCGACTCTCCTGTTCTTGCGCGGGCCGCGTTGCTTTGATCAATTGCGAAATCTTTCCTGCCTTGTAGCCATCTTCACGGAGTTGCTGGCGCACGGACGCCTCATCCACCCCTTGCTGCCACAGTCCTGTCACATAGTCCTGGGCGGTCTTCTGTCCTGCACCGCCTGTCGCCTTTGGCGCCATGGCAACACAAAGAGGTACGCGAGTTACACAGGCTCGAATCACGAAGTGACTGATTGAAAAGCTGGAGTTGCAACACGGATGTCCGAAGACACACTTGATCAAGCAAGTATATATAAGAATGAAAGAACTCTATGTGCACAGCGTTTTTTTTTGGGTGTTGCTGCTACAGCTCCTTTTGGACGGCTATGTCCAAGTCTGATGTGGGTACTGCAAACGGCGAGCGAAACAAGTGAAACAAGCCAAAGAAGTCAAACAATTGAACGAAGTGAAACAAAGTTCGCATTTCATGCCATCAATGTGACAGGCAGCGCCTGCTTTCTTACGTGACCGTTTGAGGTGCTGTCAAGCAGATGAGCAGCAGAAGACGCAATGCTTGCAATACCTCAGCAGCCATGTTGAACGGACTGCTTGCGCAGGGCCGACCCGCCCCTTCCAAGCATGTGACTCCTACTCCCGGTTATACCCGTCTCCTTGCACTCGGATCCCTTTACAAGACTGCCATAACAGTAAAATACAACACGCACGGTGGAAATCCCGAAAGCCGGTTTTTGCCCTTAATGCTTTTTCATACTACATACATCGCCACGGCTTTTTTTTTATCTTTCTTCTCTTTCCACCCTTTGACATCCCTCCGGCTTTCCTATATCTCCTCAATAATTTGTTGACAGGAAGGGACTGTGTGAAGCGACGCGGATCTCTAAGGCAAAGGCTCGTTCTGAATCCATGTCTTTGAGGTTTGGATGTTGGAAGTCGCTGCTGCACTGGTACCTGGCGGCTTAGGCTGGAAGCATGACTGTCTACTTTGAGCTCCGGGCCAAGGGGAGGACATAACTTTCTATTAGCACGGGCCTTGCAGAGCGTGCACTATATCCCGTGCAGACCGGAGGAGAGATCGGTCCAGCATACGGGCCTATCGAGCCACCCATGTAACGCCTGACCTCTCTTGGACCGACGTGCTCGGATCAGCACGCCGCGGGGCCCGCGAATGACTCTTACTAGACTAGGTTCTTGTGAAAACGGGGACGGTTCGAAACGGTTTCGGCGCTGACCGCCGGCAAGGGCGAGCACCAGGTCGATCAATACTAAATATAATTGTTCCGGTCCTCTTCCGGTCCTGCTGTTTTGCCTCTTCCGGTCCTGTTCCGGTCTTCCGGGCCCGGGTCCGGAAAGCGATTCCGGTCCTTTCCGGGCTTTTGTTTCTGGTCCTCTTCCGGTCCGTCTTCCGGTCGTTTCCGGTCCTTGCGTTTTCCGGTCCTTTCCGGTCTTCGTTTTCGGTCCCTTTTGTGCTTGCCTTGTGTGTCTGTCTGCCTGTGTGGCTGCCTACCTGTTTGCCTGTGTGCCTTGCTGTCTTCGTCTAGCTTTTTCTGTCTGTCTGTCTGTCTGCCTGCCTGTCTGCCTGTGGGACCATTGATTCATAGCTGCCAAGGCTTAGAACCTGTGAAGTTGTGTGCTGATATGGACCCAAGCTGCTTGTCAATGGCCACGCATGCAGGCACACAAGCACGCACACACACGCACACACGTATGCATTACGTGCGCCGCCATGTTGAAAGATGCCGCATAAATCTGCAAGGGCCCTGGATGTCGGTCGCTTGCGCAGGAGATGCTGCAGAATGCAGAGGATGCTGGGGCTACATTCCTGCAATATTTAGCTCGTCAGACTATCTACGCATCTATCTCCTTTTCATCTTCCGATTTACCGGAGTGCTAATCAAGCCGCTCAATCTGCAGGCCCGTCACACAATCTATGTACCGACCCATCGTGCCATTTCTGCGTCTGCGCATCTTTGTGCATGCCTTGGCTAAGCTTCCGTACAGGCCACCTGGAGGACGCTACAATTACTATTAGCACGGGCCTTGCGGAGCGTGCACTATATCCCGTGCAGACCGGAGGAGAGATTGGTCCAGCATACGGGCCTACCGAGCCACCCATGTAACGCCTGACCTCTCGTGGTCCGACGTGCTCGGATCAGCACGCCGCGGGGCCCGCGAATGACTCTTAATAGATTAGTTTTTTGTGCAAACGGGACGTTTCGAAACGGTTTCGGCGCTGACCGCCGGCAAGGGCGAGCACCAGGTCGGACATTGCATTCTTATTGTTCGCGCGCCGGTCCTGGGATTTCCACACCACCCCGGAGGTATCCAGGCCGGCGCCTTCCGACTTTTTTAAAGGAGGTGTCCTTCCCCTGTAGGGATACCCTTCCTCCGCTGCTTCTGCCGGTACGACGGCGGCTTCAGTCAGGTCTCTTTGCCGCTTTACCGGCCTTTCGCCGTCTTTCAGTTCTCCCTGTGGTTCCTGTCTGCTTTCTGTCTGCTTTCCTTGCTATCCTTGACGTTGTCCTTTCTTTCCTTTCGCTTCCCCTTTCTCTTGTCCTTTCCGTCGTTCTTGCGGTTGTTCTTTCTGCCATTTTCCATGTTTCAAACACAATCAGCAAAAACGCAATGGCGCCCAGCCATTTGTATTTTCTATTTCTTTCCCATATCTACCTTTGCATTCTTATTGTTCGCGCGCCGGTCCTGGGGTTTCCACACCACCCCGGAGGTACCCAGGCCGGCGCCTTCCGACCTTTTTTAAGGAGGTGTCCTTCCCCTGTAGGGATACCCTTCCTCCGCTGCTTCTGCCGGTCCGACGGCGGCTTCAGTCAGGTCTCTTTGCCGCTCTACCTACCGGCCTTTCGCCGTCTTTCAGTTCTTCCTGTGGTTATATGTTGTTTCTCTGCTCTCCACCTGTTGCCCTCTGCTGCTCTCTGCTGCTCTCTGCTTTCTCTCTGCTGCCTGCTCTTTTTTCTATTGTTCTTCTGTTGCGCCCTGCCTTTTTGTCTATTGCTCCCCTGCGCCTTCTGCGCTCCCGTGTTGCCCTCTGCTTTCCCTAGTTCCTTCTGTTGCTTCTTCTGTTGCTCCTTCCGTTGCTCCTTCCGTTGCTCCTTCTGTTGTCCCTCTTCTGTCCCTCTGCGGTTCTTCTCCTGTTCTTCTGCTTTTCTCCTGCTCTGCTGCTGTTCTGTTTGCCTCTTCGTCTATCTGCGTGCTTTGTCTGCCCGCCACAGGGTGCCACCTTGAATGGAACCCTAAACCCTAAAAGAGAATAGTCCGGGCTGGGCGGGCGGGATAACACAGCAACGCGAGTGAGCGCCAATCGAGAGGGGGGGCGTGAATGCAGCTTGGAAGCCCCCCCGTGAAAGGGCGCGAGCGACAACAGAAAGGACACCCTAAACCCTAAACTTTTAGGCCTGGCGGCACTTGTGCGCCAACACAGGTTCTTTATAAGCGTGTTATTTCTTGGTGCTTTCTTTGTTTTTGTTCATTTTCCTGCTCTTGTTCTATGCTTCTTCTTCCTCTCATCGATATTGCTATCAATCAGGTCCTATAACCCGCCATTTTTCGCATCATCCTTTAACCCCAAAATGCCTTAACCCTAAACCCTTTAACCCTAAAATCCCTTAACCGTAAAATCCCTTAACCCTTTAACCCTAAAATCCCTTAACCCTAAAATCCCTTGACCCTAAAATCCTTTAACCCTAAAATCCCTTAACCCTAAACCCTTTAACCTTAAAATCCTTTAACCCTAAAATCCCTTAACCCTAATTCCTTTCACCCTAAAATCCTAACCCTAAAATCCTTTAACACTAAAATACCTCAACCCAAAATCCTTTAACCCTAAAATCTCTTAACCCTAAATCTTTTAACCCTAAAACCCTTTAACCCTAAAATCCCTTAACCCTAAAATCCCTTGACCCTAAAATCCTTTAACCCTAAAATCCCTTAACCCTAAACCCTTTAACCTTAAAATCCTTTTACCCTAAAATCCCTTAACCCTAATTCCTTTCACCCTAAAATCCTAACCCTAAAATCCTTTAACACTAAAATACCTCAACCCAAAATCCTTTAACCCTAAAATCTCTTAACCCTAAAACCCTTTAACCCTAAAATCCTTTAACCCTAAAATCCCTTAACCCTAAACATCCTGTAACCCTAAAATCCTTGAACCCTAAAATCCTTGAACCCTAAATTCCTTTCAACCCTAAATTCCTCTGACCCTAAACTCCTTTAACGCTATCTTCCTGTAACCCTAAAATCCCTTAACCCTAAATCCTTCAACCCTCCTCTCCTTTAACACTTTCATCCTTTAACGCTAACATCCTTTAACCCTAAAACCCTTTACCCCTAAACATCCTGTAACCCTCTTCGTTTTTAACGCTAGACTCTTTTAACACAAACATCCTGTAACCCTAAATTCCTTTAACCCTAAAACACCCTTTAACTCTAGACTCCTCTAACACCAATATCCTTTAACCCTAAATCCCCTAACCCCTAAATCCTTTCACCCTAAAATCCCGTAACCCTAAAACCACCTAACCCTAAAATACCTAAACCCAAAATCCTTTAACACTAACATCCTTTCACCCTAAAATCCTTTAACCCTACGCTCCCTTAACCCTAAAACCCTTTAATCTTGCAATTCTTTAACCCTAAAATCCTTTAACCCTGAAATCCTTTGGCCCTCAGATCCCCCAACCCTAAATCCAGTAACCCTAACCCAGTAACCCTTAAATCCTTTCACCCTAAAATCCGGGTTCGCTCTAGATCGCCTGGGTAGTTTTCTCTGGAGCGTTCCAGATCATGGGGCTTCGATCTATAGGTCGGTTTTGCGGCGTCGGGCGCGCTCCCTCTGGAGCGTTCCAGATCATGGGGGTTCGCTCTAGATTGCCTGGGTAGTTTTCTCTGGAGCCTTCCAGATCATGGGGGTTCGCTCTAGATCAAATGGGTAATTTTATCTGGAGCGTTCCAGATCATGGGGGTTCGATCTAGATCGGTTTTGCGGCGTAGGGCGCGCTCTCCCTCTGGAGCGTTCCAGATCATGGGGGTTCGCTCTAGATCGCCTGGGTAGTTTTCTCTGGAGCGTTCCAGATCATGGGGGTTCGCTCTAGATTGCCTGGGTAGTTTTCTCTGGAGCCTTCCAGATCATGGGGGTTCGCTCTAGATCAAATGGGTAATTTTATCTGGAGCTTTCCAGATCATGGGGGCTCGATCTAGATCGGTTTTGCGGCGTAGGGCGCGCTCTCCCTCTGGAGCGTTCCAGATCATGGGGGTTCGCTCTAGATCGCCTGGGTAGTTTTCTCTGGAACGTTCCAGATCATGGGGGTTCGATCTAGATCGGTTTTGCGGTGTAGGGCGCGCTCCCTCTGGAGCGTTCCAAATCATGGGGGTTCGCTCTAGATTGCCTGGGTAGTTTTCTCTGGAGCGTTCCAGATCATGGGGGATCGATCTAGATCGGTTTTGCGGCGTAGGGCGCGCTCCCTCTGGAGCGTTCCAGATCATGGGGGTTCGCTCTAGATCGTCTGGGTAGTTTTCTCTGGAGCGTTCCAGATCATGGGGGTTCGATCTAGATCGGTTTTGCGGCGTAGGGCGCGCTCCCTCTGGAGCGTTCTAGAAAGTTCTGGAGTGATCTAGAAGATTGGGGCTTTTTATCTGGAGAGTTCCAGCTAATTTGCCTTCGATCTGGAAAGCTCTAGAGCTGGGGCTTAGGGCGTTGCCTAAGAAAAGAAAAAGCTGAATTCAGTGCAAAAAGAGCTTTCACCTGGGCGCCAACCTGAGTTGGCGAGCCCTAAACCCTAAACCCTAAACTTTTAGGCCTGGCGGCACTTGTGCGCCAACACAGGTTCTTTATAAGCGTGTTATTTCTTGGTGCTTTCTTTGTTTTTGTTCATCTTCCTGCTCTTGTTCTATGCTTCTTCTTCCTCTCATCGATATTGCTATCAATCAGGTCCTATAACCCGCCATTTTTCGCATCATCCTTTAACCCCAAAATGCCTTAACCCTAAACCCTTTAACCCTAAAATCCCTTAACCGTAAAATCCCTTAACCCTTTAACCCTAAAATCCCTTAACCCTAAAATCCCTTGACCCTAAAATCCTTTAACCCTAAAATCCCTTAACCCTAAACCCTTTAACCTTAAAATCCTTTAACCCTAAAATCCCTTAACCCTAATTCCTTTCACCCTAAAATCCTAACCCTAAAATCCTTTAACACTAAAATACCTCAACCCAAAATCCTTTAACCCTAAAATCTCTTAACCCTAAATCTTTTAACCCTAAAACCCTTTAACCCTAAAATCCCTTAACCCTAAAATCCCTTGACCCTAAAATCCTTTAACCCTAAAATCCCTTAACCCTAATTCCTTTCACCCTAAAATCCTAACCCTAAAATCCTTTAACACTAAAATACCTCAACCCAAAATCCTTTAACCCTAAAATCTCTTAACCCTAAATCTTTTAACCCTAAAACCCTTTAACCCTAAAATCCTTTAACCCTAAAATCCCTTAACCCTAAACATCCTGTAACCCTAAAATCCTTGAACCCTAAAATCCTTGAACCCTAAATTCCTTTCAACCCTAAATTCCTCTGACCCTAAACTCCTTTAACGCTATCTTCCTGTAACCCTAAAATCCCTTAACCCTAAATCCTTCAACCCTCCTCTCCTTTAACACTTTCATCCTTTAACGCTAACATCCTTTAACCCTAAAACCCTTTACCCCTAAACATCCTGTAACCCTCTTCTTTTTTAACGCTAGACTCCTTTAACACAAACATCCTGTAACCCTAAATACCTTTAACCCTAAAACACCCTTTAACTCTAGACTCCTCTAACACCAATATCCTTTAACCCTAAATCCCCTAACCCCTAAATCCTTTCACCCTAAAATCCCGTAACCCTAAAACCACCTAACCCTAAAATACCTAAACCCAAAATCCTTTAACACTAACATCCTTTCACCCTAAAATCCTTTAACCCTACGCTCCCTTAACCCTAAAACCCTTTAATCTTGCAATTCTTTAACCCTAAAATCCTTTAACCCTGAAATCCTTTGGCCCTCAGATCCCCCAACCCTAAATCCAGTAACCCTAACCCAGTAACCCTTAAATCCTTTCACCCTAAAATCCGGGTTCGCTCTAGATCGCCTGGGTAGTTTTCTCTGGAACGTTCCAGATCATGGGGCTTCGATCTATAGGTCGGTTTTGCGGCGTCGGGCGCGCTCCCTCTGGAGCGTTCCAGATCATGGGGGTTCGCTCTAGATTGCCTGGGTAGTTTTCTCTGGAGCCTTCCAGATCATGGGGGTTCGCTCTAGATCAAATGGGTAATTTTATCTGGAGCGTTCCAGATCATGGGGGTTCGATCTAGATCGGTTTTGCGGCGTAGGGCGCGCTCTCCCTCTGGAGCGTTCCAGATCATGGGGGTTCGCTCTAGATCGCCTGGGTAGTTTTCTCTGGAGCGTTCCAGATCATGGGGGTTCGCTCTAGATTGCCTGGGTAGTTTTCTCTGGAGCCTTCCAGATCATGGGGGTTCGCTCTAGATCAAATGGGTAATTTTATCTGGAGCTTTCCAGATCATGGGGGCTCGATCTAGATCGGTTTTGCGGCGTAGGGCGCGCTCTCCCTCTGGAGCGTTCCAGATCATGGGGGTTCGCTCTAGATCGCCTGGGTAGTTTTCTCTGGAACGTTCCAGATCATGGGGGTTCGATCTAGATCGGTTTTGCGGTGTAGGGCGCGCTCCCTCTGGAGCGTTCCAAATCATGGGGGTTCGCTCTAGATTGCCTGGGTAGTTTTCTCTGGAGCGTTCCAGATCATGGGGGATCGATCTAGATCGGTTTTGCGGCGTAGGGCGCGCTCCCTCTGGAGCGTTCCAGATCATGGGGGTTCGCTCTAGATCGTCTGGGTAGTTTTCTCTGGAGCGTTCCAGATCATGGGGGTTCGATCTAGATCGGTTTTGCGGCGTAGGGCGCGCTCCCTCTGGAGCGTTCTAGAAAGTTCTGGAGTGATCTACAAGATTGGGGCTTTTTATCTGGAGAGCTCCAGCTAATTTGCCTTCGATCTGGAAAGCTCTAGAGCTGGGGCTTAGGGCGTCGCCTAAGAAAAGAAAAAGCTGAATTCAGTGCAAAAAGAGCTTTCGCCTGGGCGCCAACCTGAGTTGGCGAACCCTAAACCCTAAACCCTAAACCCTAAACCTTAAACCCTAAATTTTAGGTGGCTTGCGCCAAGTATGCGCCACTACGGGTCTTTGTTCCTAAACCCTAAACCCTATAAACCCTACACCCTATAAACAGAGTCTTTGTTCCTAAACCCTAAACCCTATAAACCCTACACCCCTAACCCTAAAAGCAATTGTGGCATACATAGCACCGACAAATGTTTTATTATAAAGCTTATTAGATATATAAAATCGGAAATTTTGGAATTCCAAAGCAGAAAATATTAAAATATTTTTTTTTTTAAAATATTACTATTAATATTAAAATATTTCGTCCCAGAACTAATAAATCAACAATATAGAATATTGCATTTTCTTTTTTATTTTGCATACATTAAATAATCAAACTTAATATTACCGCAAATAGCAACACCATCATCAATATCCCCAAACAATAATCTTCAATAATCACAATCACAATAATAAAAACCACAAATAACAACAACAAAACAACAAACAAAAAACAATCAACAACAACAAGACATCCACAATAACCACCAACATAAAAATAAAAACAATCAACAAAAGACAAAAAACAAACCAACAAACCATCAAATAAATAACAAAAACAACGACCAACAACACAACAACAACCACAACAGGAACAACGACAACAATAACAACAACAATATGCCATCAACAACAACAACAATAATTATAATAATAACAACAACAACAGCAACACAAACAACATCAACAACAACAACAACCACAACAACCACAACAACCACCACAACCACAACCACAACCACGACCACAACAACAACAACAACAACAACACCAACACCAACACCAACACCAACACCAACACCAACACGGACACCAACACAACCAACCAACCAATCAACCAACAATGACGACGACAACCAACCAACCAAGAAACCAACCACCCAGCCAGCCAACCAACCAACCGCCCAGTCAGCCAGCCAACCAACCAACCAACCAACCAAACAAACAAACAAACAACGACAACAACAACAATAACAACGACGACAACAACAACAACAACAACAACAATGCAAGAAAAAGAACAATCAACAGCATACAGAAAGACAGACAAACAGACAAACAAACAACAAGCAGGCAAGAAACGAACAAACAACAAGCAGGGATGAGAATATAGAAGCCAGGTTGCAGAGAGTGGTGGCGGACTATCTGCAAAGACGGAACAAGCCCACTCGACCTGGGACTTATGCACCTTCACCCCTTCAACGAGCACAGACGGCCACGGAGGGCGCTCTCGACCCCAGGCCGCGAAGTTACCCTCCCAAAGGCGCAAAGGCGTGAGAGTAACTTCTACGAAGGCGCTGTGGGGAAGAGGTCTGTACAAGTCTCCAGGGATCATACGGCTTCTCACCCAGCGACCAACTGCGAGTTCCATCTCGATTGGTCCCGCCTGAGTCCCAGTGCGCGCGAAGCTCACAGGGCTTCCAATGCCTTTGTTGCCGGGACTCTAGCAGGACCAAAAGTAAATGCAAGATAGCCAGCCGCCCACTTGCAACCTTTGGCATATTCTCATCCGTGCATTCGTAAGCAGAAGCAGCAAGAAGACAAGGGACAAGACGATTGCGACCAAATTAAATTTAATATTTGAATTCATTTCTTCATTTTTTAATTAAAACAATCATTTGAAATCTTGAAATATATTTCAACATTCAGAATTTAAACATCCAAATCAAAACACATAAACAAAATTTTCCACAAACTAACTACATAACTATATGAACTTGACTCCTCAAAAACTTAATGATTCCAAACCGCTAAAGAAAATGAAATACATTGCTGTCTCAATTTCAAAGATATCATTTTCAAAAAACATATATTTATCTTGAGAATATTTTCATTCCAATATTTTCTTCCCAATCGATATTTCCTTCATATTGTGCGAAACATATAGTAGAATATTTTGCATATAATGATTTATATTTGATTAATTAGGCATCCCCATTTCCTTCTTATTAAATATTATATTTTCATTTTTCAAGATTTCCTTGCCTTATCCAGAAAATTAATCAAGATTATTTCTGATTATGCCTGACAAAATACTTGCACATATTTTTACATTTACAACCTAAAAATACATATACCGAAAAAATATAACATATCAATATTCAAGAAATCAAATATACAATTTTGTTTTTTTCTATTTATTTTCGATCTTATTTTTCCTTTACGTTCGCAAACAAAATACCGGATATCAATCCTTTAATTTTTGAAAAATCAATATTATCAAAAAATATCGACGTATAATTATGCTAATTTTTTCGCGTGCTTTAATTTCATGATAATATGTTAGATTTTGTTTTTAAAATCACTAAATGAATTCGCTTGTTCGATATAATTTTTGACGGTCTTTTCTTGATATTTTTTTGCCAATAATAAAAAGCACCCTGGGGAAAATTTTTCCTTTTTAATTTCCCAAATAAATTTTGAAAAAATGAAATTTTCAGATATCCGAAATCAAGGTGTAATAAAATAAAAAACTAAAAACGAAGATATAAAAAAACAAATTGGTATTCAACAAAAAGCACAAACACAAAAAGAATCACTAAACACACACACATAAAAAACATGCACGGAATCAAATATTCAACAGAAGATTCGGCCCCGAACTCAAGTATAAAATTCAATCTAAATTTCCAATGACCAGCAGATTGCCTAGATTTAAGCTTTAAAATCTGAATTTGCAGGCGTATATGCCTTTTTTGATTTTTTATTATTTGATTGTTTGATTTTTTTCAACAAAAATACTGAAAGGGAACAAATCCGAATTAAACAGAAGATTCAACAGAAGGTTCAATCCTGGACTCAAGCCTGCATTTTTTCGATTTTCTGCCAATGTTTAGCAGGTTTCCAACTTCTTTTCCGCAAAATGAGCATTTTGCGGTTCTTTTTTTTGGGTGGTGGTTTCTTATTTGAATATATTTCATGTTTGTCCATCATTTCTTTCAAAAATTTCGTTCTTTTTTCAATACAAATAAAAGAAGTAGTATAAAGTTCAACCGAAGCCTCAACAGAAAACCCGATCTCGAATTCAAATCTAGATACCCCCGGGTCTTTTCTAATATTCAGCAGATCCCCCCACAATTTTGTGTCAAAATCAGCATTTCACAGCCAAACATACATTTTATCTATTTTTGTTGTCGCGTCACTAATTGAATGAACTTAGTTTATTAAATATTCTTTATTTTTCGTAAAAAAGATGCAAAGAAATAAATCCCGACTACACCGAAAACCCAACAGAAGATTCAATCCCAGGCCCAAACCTGCACCTTTTTCTCCTTTATTTCAGTTGCGCAGCATTTTTTCCACGCTTTTCCCTCAAATTCAGCATTGCGCAACCAACTTGTTTTTTTTCCATTTCTTTTTCTGAACCGTCTGTTGGGCATGTATGTGCCATTTTTTTTAGCCTGTTTATATTTCTTTGATTTGTTATTTTTTTGGCTTTGTCTTTTCTTGATGTTTGTGTTTTTTTTGTTTATCTTTTTGTTGATATGATGTTACTTTTCCATTTTGTTGGAATCGGCCTTTCTTTGGATACCTGATCTCATATCTGTTGTTATTTTTCCGTGTTGTTGTTGATGTGGCTGCGGCGGTGGTTTTTGCGAGGGCGCTGGTTTTTGCTGGTTTCTGCGGTGGTGGTTTTTGCGATGTGCATTTTTGTCGTGGTGGTTTTGCGGTGGTGGCTTTTGCCGCGGCGGTTTGTGCGGTGTTGTTTTTTTGCGGCGGCGGTTTCTGTTTTGGTGGTTGTTTTTGCGTTGGTGGTTTTATGGCGGTGTTTTTTGCGGCTGTGTTGTTTGCAGTGGTGGTTTCTGCGGGGCTGGTTTTTGCGGTGATGGCTTTTGTGGTGGCGGTTTTTGCAATGGTGGCTTTTGTGTTTTTTGCGGTGGTGGTTTTTGCGGTGGTGTTTTTTTGGTTGCGGTTTTTGTGGTGGTGGTTTTTGCCGTGGTTGTTTTTGTGATGGTGTCTTTTATTGTCGGCGATTTTTGCTTTGGTGTTTTGTGCGGCGCTGTTTTTTGCGGTGGTGTTGTTTGCGGTGGTGGTTGTTGCGGTGGGTGTTTTTGTGGTTGCCATGGCTGTTGCGGTTGTTGTGATGATTGTGGCGGTTGCGGCGGTTGTGGCTGTTAGGATTGTTGGGGTGGGAGGGTTTGTTGCGGTTGTTGCGATTGGCTGTATTGCTATTGATGATGTTGTTATCTTTATCATTGCGTTTGTTTTGTAAAATATGAAAAAAGATATCTTATAATATAAATGCGGAGATAAGGCAAGAAATGTGATGCAGCTAGCATGAGGCTTTGAATTTTGGATATCTAAATTTATATTTTTCATTTTTTGAATTTAGAATTCTGTATAATTACTAAATTCGCACAACTAAATTCTCTACAATTGGTTCCGCGCATGAATCTTTATATTTCAATATTTTTATTTGATATACCTATTTTCGTCCTCTATTTAAGAATTTAATTCGGAATATCTTTTACTTATATCAAAAACCAAAAAATTAATTCAATCTTCATGGATTTCTTTGGATTTCGGATTGCAAATTAATCTCTTAAAATTAATTTTCAATACTTAACTTTGATTTTATTGAACATAAAAAATTGGTTTGGATTGTGCTTAACAATTACATATTATAGATTGATGTTTTTGATGATATAATTAAATTTAATCAAAAATATGATAATATTTTGAATGATATTTATATATATATATTTTGATTTTATATCGATTCTATTTTGAAATTCGAAAATAAATATTCAATTTTATTGGAAATATATAAATATGTTGATATATAACAATCATACTATTATATATTTCATTTTTACACAATAACTATTTAAGGGGTGGAAAAATATTTTCCACGAAACTTATTGATATTAAGAGAATATATATCTATATATTGGATTTTTAGGCGCATATAAATATTTGCAAGAATATTTCATAATCAATATTTTTAAATATATATTTTTGATATTTCGTGTCTTTTTTCAAATTTTACCTAAATATATTTAATCAATCAATTTTCTATTTATAATAATGTCGTATTATTTTTTTTAAGAAGGAGTCCGATTAAGATATTTTTCGTATTTTTTTTTGTCGCATTTTTTTTTGAAAATTCTTCTTCTTTTCTGGAAAAGGATAGAGGTATCTTGCGGTGTGACCCGAATAAATAATATATTTGTTGGGTGCGGAATTAAAACTGAATTTCTCGGAAAAAAATATTCCAAATTATTTCATTTCTAAAAGGACAATATATATGAATAAATCTGGGGTACGGAAATTTTAGATATTTTCGTCGAATTTTATATATTTCTGTAAATGTATCGAGCTTATCCTAATTTTTTTGGTGTACTTTCAATACAAAAACTATATATTTTTAATTTATATTTATATATATTACATTATTTTCGAAAAAATGAATTTTAATATTTTTTTCCTGGTAAATATTTAAAAAATGGAAAAAAAAAAAATATTTACTAGATATTTTGATTTATTTTTGACCTATTTCATTTTTCCTATACGATTATTAATATAAAAAAATATATTTATATTTAACACTTGAAATTATAAATAATATATATAACCTATTTTTTGGGTCAATTTTACTTTTCAAAATCAAAATTATTTGACGGAAATATTGGAAATATATTTAAATATAAAACATATTAATATCATCAGAATAATTATAAAATTACAACTATTTATTTAATATTGAATTTTTTCTTCAATTTTCTAATAATACATAATTTCAAAAAATATTCATTATAAATATTTTTTGCCAGGATTAAATTATTTTCGATTATTTTATTTTTTTAGATTTTTTCAAGAAAAATATGAAATAATATTTTTCTTTCACATATTAAATTTTACATTTGAAGAATAAATATATTTTTTTTTACATGAATTTTTAAATAATAATATATAAATATATATATTTTTTTCAAATATCCATATACGCTTCATTTTACGAAAAAAATAATATATGATATTATTCTGATTATTTTGAAAATTGGGCATAATAGGGCTTGGGGGGTTAGAATGATATGGTTTAGGGATTGGGCATATTAGGGTTTAGGGGTTGGGTATGATATGGTTTAGGGGTTGTTTAGGGGTTTGGGCAGAATAGGGTCCAGGGATTGGGCATATTAAGACCTAGAAATTGGGAATATTAGGCTTGGGTATAATAGGATTTCGGGCTTGGGCATATTAGGATTTAGGAATTGGATATAATAGGGTTTAGGAATTAGATATATTAATATTTAGGATATTTTTTTAAATTATAAATATAAATTTCATATAAATATATTTTTTTTATTATTTAGGGGAATAAAATATCAAATATATATATTTAAAAATAAAAAACAATTACAAAAAATATAAAAATATAAAGAAAAGTATCAATGCTAAAATTCCACGACCTCATATCCAATTTATATATTTTAGATATCTATATATATTTTTAAATTCAAAATAATGCAATAATATTTAAATTAGGAAAAATCATTAATCTAAATAATAATTTATTTTTTAATACATATATTTTTTCTTAAAAAAAATATTAAATATTATAATTAAAAATATTTCTTCTTAAAAATGCCACTATATTTTTATAATATATATTATTTTTTTTCAATAAATATAATCGTCGCATTTCAAATTTACCTTAAATAAATCTTATTATATTAAATATAAATATTTTAAAATAAAATTAAAATTTTTTTAAAACAAAAATATATTATATATATATATTATTTTTAATATGTATATTTTCAATACAATAATTTAATTAAATTTTTTTCCCCACAATAATTCGTTATATTTCTTATATTTCTGAAAAAAAAAATAAAAAATTAATTTATTTTCATAAAAAAATGGGGGGAATATCCGTTTAGGGTTTAGGGTTCGAAAACGGGCGTCCCTTCCTGGAGTTTAGGGTCTAGGGTTCGTCGCTGCGGCGTTGTTATTTCCGAGCTTACGGTCTAGGGTTCGGAGCGCGGGCGTCGCTTCCTTGAGTTTCGGGTTTAGGGTTCGTCCCTGCGGTGTGGTCTTTGCGACGCCTGCGAGGTAGTAATTCAACGGTATGGTATTTCTTCCTGGAATTTAGGGTTTAGGGTTCGGAGAACCAGCGTCCCTTCCTGGAGTTTAGGGTTCGTCGGTGCGGTGTAGTCTTTACGGAGTTTAGGGTTTAGGGTTCGGAGCGCGGGGGACCCTTCCTGAAGTTTAGGGTTTAGGGTTCGTCAATGCGGCGTAGTCTTTGCGAAGCGTACGGCTTAGAGTTCCTCGCGTCAGCTTGGTTTTTGCGGCGTTTCGGGTCTAAGGTTCGCAGCGCAGGCCTCTCTTCCTGGAGTTCAGGGTTTAGGGTTCGGCGATTCGGCGTGGTCTTTCGCGATGTCTGCAAGGTAGTGATTGTAAGCGGTAGCGCGTTTCTTCCTGGAAATTTCGGGTTTAGGGCTAGACTCTAGGGTTTAGGGTTCGTCGGTGCGGCATGGTTTTTACGGAGTTTAGGGTTTAGAGTTCGGAGCGCGGGCGTCCCTTCCTGAAGTTTAAGGTTTAGGGTTCGTCAATGCGGTGTAGTCTTTGCGGAGCGTATGGCTTAGAGTTCCTCACGTCAGCTTGGTTTTTGCGGCGTTTCGAGTCTAGGGGTTCGGAGCACGGCGTTCCTTCGTGGAGTTTAGGGTTTAGGGTTCGGAGAACGAGCGTCCCTTCCTGGAGTTTAGGGTTCAAGGTTCGTCGCTGCGGCGCGTTGTCCTATTCTGTCGACCCTTTCATGATCTAACCCGAGATCCCTCGACACACTAAACGATTCACGCCTATCTCCCCAACCTTCCGTCAACCCCCGTCCTCTCATTTTTTCCCTTTACAACTTCTTCTTCGCATTTCCATCGTCGATCCCTCCACACACGAGAAGGCGCGCCGCAAGCGCCGATTTTTCTTGTTTTCAATTACAATTTGCCCGCCGGTGTCCGCAAAATAGGGCCAGTCAAGCCCGAAAAGAACCCGACTACAACTTACTGGGCGCACCGGCGGCGGGGCAAAATAGTAAATAGTGCCAGTTAAGCCCGAAACGAACTCGACTACAACTTACTGGGCGTGCCGGCGGCGGGGAAAATAGGGCCAGTTTAGCCCGAAGCAGGGCCGACTACAACTTACTGGGCGCGCCAATAGCGGCTCCCGCGGCAGGTAAAACGATTTATGTCTATCTCCCCAACCCTCCGTCAAGTCCAATCCTCTCAATTTTTTCTTAACGCTATTTCATTCCCATCTCCCTGTGAATCCTTCGATACACAAGAAGACCCACCAATATAACGCCGCTTCCCAACTTCCTTTCGTCCCTCTATCGTTTCCGCTTCCCTCCCATTCCCCCCTCCTCCACCGTAAGATCTTTAATTCCCCCCAAGACTGGTTGATAACCCAAAACCCTAAAAGCTTTAGGTCTGGGCGGTTGGGGAAGGGAGTTACCAAAGATCCGTAGTACGGAAGTGGAAGTTTCAAACCCCCTTTGAAAAAAAAAATATGACGGGCAAATCATGATAACAAGAAAATGCAAAGAGGAGGGCGCACAAAGACAAAGGAAGAATTTCAAACAGTCTTTCGATCTATCACGCTTTACCACCCATAAAGCGCAACAACTCACCTCTCCATAGGCTTCCTAACTTTGCAACTTCCGTCACCGACCGATATTCATACAATAAGAACATATATCAATAGCGAAACCGCAGCAACGAAACCACAACAACAAAATCACAAAAACTAATAGATTGACATTCTATTTGGCTTACTACCTCGCATTTTATCTGGCATAGTATGCTGGTCCGGCAAGGCCCAGGGTGCGGGTCCAGCGGGGAACCGGCGAGCTCACCATACGGTTTGGCTCCGGCGGGGCCCCAGGCCCAGCGAGGCCCAAAGAGTTGGCGAGGTGGCAATATGTGTATATGAGTAGAGGAAGCCGGCAAACAAGCTCGCGATGACATGCGGTCTCCGTGTGCCCGTGTAGGATGCCTTGTTAAAATCTAGTGGCTCTCCCCTGGCAGGGGAAAAAGTAACACATACCCGAAAATTTCTATGGAATCTACACATGCAACAGCGAGCAAACAATGGGACACTGCCGCCAAAAATAAGTCCTATATGCGCGAACAAATTTTTACTTGGAAGCAGAAGAGAAAATAAGAAAAACTACGGGTATGGCCGCAAGCTCGCTACAACACTTGACACTCCCCCGCGCTACTTGCCAAACTAAAAGCACCCCAAAGAACGAAAGATACGCAAGAGAAGGGGGCTGATATCTTTCAACAGACTAAAAACCCACGCATGGCAAATATAGAAAAAGCAGCCTCCAACTTGCGATCTTGAAGATTGCAGAAACCTGGCTCGCAGCTCTTTTTTCAGCGCTTCATCATGGATTCTAGGAAACTCACAACGCCCAAGCTGTCCGCCAAAGCCATGGCCTCACGAAGACAGTTTCAACTTTCAACATCTGCAAGTCTGCAAGCAGGCCGCAAGACACCCACAAAGAACCTTCTACATTCCTCTTCCTTCTTGACATGCTCTCTGCGGGCGTTCAATTTGCTCTTACCATTCACTAGGCTTCCTTCTGGCCAGCTTTCACTGAGCTTGATTGACGTCGAACTAGGCTTGCATTAATCATATGAAGAAGGACACAACTGACTGCAAAAACGGATGCGCCACTGACTGCATGCTTTGGAGGCCTTAGCAAACCCTAGGCACCTCAACACCAAGTTCTGCGCAAATCTGCTTTCGTAATTGCTCCTCGCAATGATGTTCTCAATCATTTGAAAAATTGAAATGCCAGAGCCGAACCCTTGGCCGTAAAACGGCACAAGGAAGGCGACGCCCCTTTCTAACCGAGTGCATGACGCTATCTGGGCCCATGTTTTTGGTGTGCTCACGGGTGCTGTCGTGTTTTTTGCATCATTGGGGTGGGGTGGGGGAGCGGGGGGGCAATAACGTTTTTTTGCAGGTGCCCAGAGGTTATGCTACGCTAACAGCCTTTCTCTTGTATGATGCTATGCCAGCAACTCTCCGCTTGTACTTGCAGACTCAGTAGATGTTACGGCAGGCGGGGGCAAAAACATCCTTTCGCACTTGCACGCAGAAATCACGCTACGCTAAGGGGTCTTCTCTTGCACTTGCAGACTCAGATGATGCTACGCTAGCGGCGCATCTCTTGTACTTGCAGGCTCAGATGATGCTACGCTAGCGACTCTTCTCTTGTACTTGCAGGCTCAGATGATGCTACACTAGCGACTCTTCTCTTGTACTTGGGGGTTGTGGATGGGTGTTGGGCTAGCCTTGGATGCCAGACTGAAAGGAAAAGCGAGAGAACAAGAACTGTGGAGATACATGTGGCTTGGCCTGCTTGCAAGAACAAGAATTGTGGAGATACATGTGGCTTGGTCTGCTTGCAAGCTCGACCAGTGGCAATTTGTCTGACAAACTTGGGCAACTCTGTAAAAACAAAGATAAGAGATGCACAGGGGCAAAAAAGATTGCCAGAATCAGTGGTTGAATTTCACCCTTATCTAAACGCATAGTAATTGCGAACAATGAGCCTCAAAAAGAAGTGTTTGAAAAGAGAGATCAAGATATTGAAACAGATGAAACCTTACTTAAACGGGTTCACAATTTCAAGAGGTTGGCTGATTGAAGCCAATCATGAAATGTGTAAGCACCCTAGCGCTCCTCATAGCACGGTGACATTGTTTTTCAGTGTTTTTTCCTTGCGCTCTTTGAACATATGTTTGGTTGTTTTTGAATATAATGCATTTTTTTGAAAGAAGTAGTGGTTCTATTATTTGTTCGAGGCCCTGGGATGTCAATTTATATTTTTTACAAGACTAAGCAGCAGAATGCATCACAATACCAAACTAAAGGAAGTCACGGAAACATACAATAAGCTGGAAACTATCCACCCTGGACCAAAGCTAGACAACAGCAGCATCAAAGATTTATTGGGAACACTCTTGTACTGCGCATACATGTATATATACGTGTAAAAAAGAAATAAATCAGGTATGTATGTTCCCAAAAAACTACATGCAATGATACATATACAAACACATACATACAAACATAAACTGTTCATATACATTATATGTGTGTATAAAGCAAAACACATATTAGAGCAATGTCTTTTGATGCCCTTTACATGCAACGCCTATTGCTATGTTTCAGTGATTGTTGTATTACCATGTGGAAGCCAGTTTTAGACTAGAGATTCTTTCACTGAGTTTCACTGACAACATTCTTTGATTTTGTGGGTTGCCGTCTACAAGGCTTTGTTTATATTCTTTGTCATGCTTGTAACAGTGGAGAAATCTTGGAAATAACCACTGGTGCTTACCAGCAAACTAGCCTATGAGTGTGAGTGGGGCATATTTTTGTTTGTGGGAAAAGCCAACATACATTTGAACGAACACAGTGGGTGTTTGCCGTGCCAAGTTTTTACAATGTGTTTGCGCGTTTGATTGACATTGCACGGTCGTCTCAAAAATCCTTCGCAATTTGTGTTTTAAAGCGCTCTCTTGTGCGTACATAGGAAAAAAAGTAATTAGTAGTACCCGCACGAGGCGGGGCGGAAGTTGCCTTAGGGTTATACTATAAAACCTTTTTCATCTGTAGAACTTGCGCGCGCTGTGCGCCAGCCAGGCCAGTGCGTGCGCGCTTTGTGCGACAGCGGTGCGCTCTTCCAAATGTCACACTTGAGGCTCCAAACTTCACACTTTGCACTTCCACTTCTCACCCATGCTTCATCTCCTCTCATCTTATCTCAGCTCATATCAGCTCTTCTCATCCCATCTCTTCTCATATGTCATCTAAGTTTATGCTTGACTACAAGATCGGGATGCCGAAGACCAGCCCTAGATCAGTAGGGCTTTAGATCAGTAGGGATTTTAGCATTCCCCAAAAATCAGAAAGAAGATGTTTCCTGAAAAAAAAGAAGTTTTTGGAAACATTGAGAAAATTTGGGTAGGTAAACTCTCTTGAAGGAACCACTTGCCACTTGCCACTTGACCAAGCGCCTTTTGCAAATCCCCGTGGAAAATATTATGGCAATATGACTGAATGTTTGTTGGATAGAGGACTCCAAGATGTTTGTATGGCTTAATTCCTTTTCCTGTATCACTTGCTGGAGCACGACTTGGAGCAGCAGATGATTGCAGCTGGACACCAAAGGTGCGCCCGAGCATGTTTTGCTTTGGGGAAGGGTGGTGGGGCTTGAGATTGTTCCTGAAATAATCATGCAGTGCTTTTGTGTTGCTTGTGGAAGTGCTTTATTCTTAATGTACAAAGCTGTATACTAGCAAGAGTAACTTGTCATCAATTCTTGCATTGTTGCTGTGGTTGTTGTGGTGGTTGTTGTTGTTCATTGTTGTTGCTGTGCTGAATTTGATTTCTCAAGTGTTAGCCAGTGCCAGTGACAGCCTTGCCACTTGACCATCCAATGGAGGGGGCCACAGCGTGCCAGAGCCAGTTGCGCCAGCTGACCTTGGCATAGCACAGGCGTACTATGAGGTGTGTGCCCAGCGAATGATGGAGGAGCTGCCGGAGGAAGACAAGTTGGAGATGTATTTCTAATTCAAGATTACTGACTGTTTTTATAGTTGAGGTTTTTTGAAGGGAACCACGAAAATATGTAAACCACCAAATAATAATTATAATGAAAAAACTAACTAACCAGCTAACTAGCTAACCAACTAGCTAACAGACTAGCTGGCTAACTAACTACAGACTAACAAACAAACAAACAAACAAACAAACTATTTTGCTTCAGCAATTGCCCATGAGGCACATCGCCCATGCTGTCCAAGTGGGCAAGAAATTGTCCTGGCCACCATACCTTGAGTTACTAACCTGCAATGCTAATGCAACACTTTGTGTGTTTTTTTAAAATGTGTTTTGGCTTAATTTTGAAATGAAATATCTTGGCATCACAAATCATTTTGGTGTTATGCTCACACCTAGGATCACCTAGGATGGATGGAGGTCGCAAGGTTTCCATGGACGATGTCAATGATCACCCTATGCTTGTGATCCTTGATCATTAATTGAATCAAAACGTTTGTTTGTTGTTTGTGTGTGTGGAACATCTGAAAAGATGTAAAACTTCTACCTTGGCATTTCCGATACTTTGTGGTTGAATTTGTTGCGTTGTCTTCAGGACAAGTAACACCGTTCATGGATTTTTGATGTACTTACCGCTCCATTTGTCTTTTCAAGCAGGGGGATGGAGTGTGCATCAGATGTCTCCATCCAACGAAGACGCATCTGTTGCACAGTGATATGGATTGGGGACGCTCAATCCACGTACCTGCTCAATCTTTTTCATTTTCGTCCATGGCCACCGGCTAAGCCAAGAACCGGCATGTTGTTTTTCAACATTTCCAACATTTTCAACTTTTTCAAACCAACCTTCAACTTGATTTCAGTACGGTTTCCGTAATCTGTCAGGGAAGTCAACTTGCTTCCAACCAGGGCTATGGAGAAGCTCCGTTTTGACTCTTACTCGAGTCTACTCTCTAACTCAATCCTGTCAGGTTTACTGAAGCGTTTTTGCACGTGCGATGCATTCCACATCAATAATTCGATAAGATGTTTCTGAGCAAGTGTGTGATTCATGCTGGATTCGTCAAGGTGGCATGAACCCTTCGGGGAATACCTTTCCAGGTAAATTTTCGACACTTTGAAATGACCTCCGAGTTTACACTTTTGAATTGGTAATTCGTCTAAGTATTGTGAAACAATCGTTCACTTTTCAGGTTTCACTCTGTCGGTCGAGTGAGTGTTGAAACTGCTTGCAGCAGTACTGGGCATCGCCTTTTCATTTTTCACCATGCTCTGCATAGCTGGAAGCCACGACAACAATCTTCCTTTCCAGTGAAGCTCAAGAGACTGCCTGCAGCCATTTTCACATGATCAGGCAAGAGGACATGCTTGCAGGTATGGTGACTCTTCTTTTTATGGTCGTTGGTGAGGTTCAATTGTGCACGTAATTCAGGGGTTGACTACTTCAGCTGTCGATAGGGGTGACTTGACTTCAGGCCATTGAGCCTAACCAGGGGAATTTGCATGACAGTGTGGATGCATCATTTTACATCAACTAGGTCCCCATTGGTCCCCTATTTCATGCGTGCTCCCTTTCTAGGTCAGGTTTGGGTCCTTCGCGTTCCGAGGTAGGCTTTGGCTCTCGCCTTGTAGGTTGTGTCAGGCGCTTCTGTCCGCCCCCCTGCTCTGGTTGGTGTTTTGGCCCGTCGTCCGTCCGCTTTTTCTTTTTTCCCTTGCCCTTTCAGGGTTTGCCCGTTTCGGGCTAGGTGTGTTGGTGTTGGTGTGTCCTTCCCTTTTCCTTTTTGCGTTCCCCCTCTTGTGTTCCGGTTAAGTAAATGTCATCTCATCTTCATCGTCATTTCATTTCCATTTTCTTTCATTTTCATCTTCATCTCATTCGTCGGGGCCTTAAATGCCCCGCGGCAGCGGGGCGTGTGTGTGGAACATCTGAAAAGATGTAAAACTTCTACCTTGGCATTTTCGATACTTTGTGGTTGAATTTGTTGCGTCTTCTTCAGGACAAGGAACACCGTTCATGGATTTTTGATGTACTTACCACTCCATTTGTCTTTTCAAGCACGGGGATGGAGTGTGCTTCAGATGTCTCCATCCAACGAAGACGCATCTGTCGCACAGTGATATGGATTGGGGACGCTCAATCCACGTACCTGCTCAATCTTTTTCATTTTCGTCCATGGCCACCGGCTAAGCCAAGAAAAGGCATGTCGTTTTTCAACATTTCCAACATTTTCAACTTTTTCAAACCAACCTTCAACTTGATTTCAGTACGGTTTCCGTAATCTTTCAGGGAAGTCAACTTGCTTCCAACCAGGGCTATGGAGAAGCTCCGTTTTGACTCTTACTCGAGTCTACTCTCTAACTCAATCCTGTCAGGTTTACTGAAGTGTTTTTGCACGTGCGATGCATTCCACATCAATAATTCGATAAGATGTTTCTGAGCAAGTGTGTGTGCAAGGTTCCTTTTTTGTAACCTTTCATGACAAGTGGCCAGGGCCCAGTGAACCAGTGTTATTGCTTAACAAAACTGGAGTTTATATAAGCTGTTATTGATGCGCATTACTAGAGGCTGGCAATGGAGATGCTTGATCAGAGGGTGAAGACCCCCTTGGCCAAGACAGCAGAGTACTTCCAGAGAATGGAGGGGGATGCCCAGTGTTCAGGAACGGCTGGCTACTTTGAATGAGGCAAGTGAAGGTTGAAACATTGGAGTTTGGTTTCCGAGCAGCAATGAATGAATGTAGATGTTCGTCATCTCGGAAATTTCCCATGAAAGTGCTGAACTGTGTACTGTTAGATATTGGCTCAGTGTTGATTGAGTTTTATGATTGTTTGAAGCTTGATTGCAAGCAATCATGCTCTTGCGGATTTCGGGGATGAAACCCTGCAGACATTTGGATTCTCAATTCAGTTGCCACTTGCCGGGAAGATTTGGCAATGTGTTACCAGCCTCAATGTGGATCAAAGGCCCGATCATTTCCAAGAGCGACTCTTGACTTGATTGTGCTGCATCCCATGGAATTTGACTTGACATGATACTACCTTTCAAATCACCATTGAAGCCTTGATTTGGTCATGATTTTGTACATGAGTCAAGTGAGCCGCATTTTGGTTCAATCTTAATTTAATCTATCCTCAATCATTATGCATTGCCTGGGGCCAAAGGATATACTAGTAACTAGACAGGCTGTTTCAATGAGCCATTCGATTTTGTGCGATTGCGCTCTGGGTGATGGGCAGCTGGTGTTCTTGCACAGTGGATTCTTTTTGACTCTGCGTGCAACATTTTCTGGGAGTGCGGCTGTGGTTGGCTGAACCTTTTAATACCAAGTGAATCGGCATTGTTTCTCAATTGCCTGTCAAGTGTGCACAGCGAAGTCTTGTAGAAATTCACCCAGCCTTGAGATTCAGGTTTCATGGAACATTTGTCATTTGAATGGTGCAAGGCTGCTTGTAGGCAAGGGTGTCACATTGTGATGTCATCGACATTGCACAGTTTTGCCAGTGAATGGAAAAGTTCTAGTGACTTAGTTGCACTAGCCAAATTGTGCTGGCCTTTCATACCTCATTTTTGCCTTGGGCCATTGGCATTCAGCAGGTGTAGCCATTGCATGGGGCATGTGGCGCCCTCAATTCTTGACTGCCTGCCAGCCAAGAAAATTCACTGTTTATTGTTCAAACTTTCACTTGCCACTTGACAACAAAAACATGTCAATTAATTGCAGTGGTGGTTTTGCCTCGCTGCCATGTCTTCGGTGGTAAGCGACTGTCAGTCCAAATGGGACAAGTGTATGTATACCATGATTTGCAACTCAGATATACATGTGAATTCATCATGAATTACAGTTTTCATACTTGCTCTTGCTTCGACAAACTGCATGCTGTGTGTCTTGAGGGATTTGAAAAGGATTGTATACTTGGGTGTGCTTACTTACCTGGCTTCACTGTGCACTGCCTGCTCACTTCCGAGGTGATCACTTGTATCTTCAGCCCTGTCAGGCCAGGGTCCAATAACCTGTGATTGTGCAACCCTCTTCCAAATCTTGTATTTTCAGCTGATTTCAACAGACTAGGCTTGCCACTTGATTGCCACTTGAGATTGCCACTTGTCACTTGGTTGCCACTTGAATTTATGGCGCAGAGAATAAGGCATTTGCCCAAGTGTAGCTGCCAAGTGCCAGGGTTCCACCACTCAGCCCAGGATGCCCAGCCATAAGGATGATGGCCGCCAAACTGCAGCAGAGATTTTGCAGCTACATCGTGCACGGCCAGGCAATTTTTCTGCTGCGCAAGTGCACAAGAGGAGAAGGCTGTTGATGGGTTCAGTAGCTAGTCATGGTTGGCAATTATTTTCAAGTGATTGAGATCAAACTACAAACAGTCTAATTGGAACAGAGTTCAATAAGTTCAAGCTGTGGCAATCTGCGCTTCTGGTTGTTATTAGTTGCAATAGTTATTTGTCTTCCAGTGGTCCAATCACTTGGAACAATCAAGGTGCACACATCTGCCCACCGCCTTGCTGATGCAATTGGGCATGTGTTGACTCAGCTTGATCCATCAAGTGCTCACTTGAAAGCTGGTTCCACTTGCAAGCAGAAAGCAGTTGTTCCAGCTTCAGGGAAGGACATGGCAAGTGCTGACAAGCACCAGGGCAGTCGCAGTTCGAAGCCAGTGGGGGCAGATAGTCTGGAGCAGCAGGATGAAGAGGAGGAACTTTTTGAACTGAATCCGTTGGTGTACAACTAGTGATCAAGTGTCAAGTGTTTTCCGGAAAATGGAAGACGTTTGCTTTTGCATGTTAATTTACCAAGTGCATTCACACTGATGTGATTCCATCCAGTGTTTGGCAGGAGCACCGGCTTTAGAGGTTGCATGCGATCATTATTTTTGAACAGTTTCACGGATGTTGTAACATGGTTGAACATTGTTTTGGTGCTGACACAGTTGCTTTAGCCATTGAACTCATGTCATAGCAAAATAAAAAAGTACAGGTGGAATGCAAGCCTCGAAGCTGCCAGTCAGTGCCACTTGTTCTTCTCCAGCGTGTGCAATTTTCCAAATATTTGCAAGTGATGGTGTTTGCCATGCGTCATGACGGCCTGGAGCAATCAAATCACACCCTACATTTTGTAAAGTACAAATCAAATCACGGGGTCTTGGCAATAACTGGACACTTCACTTTGTTCAGTGTTTGCATGGCCCATTGTGTAAACTTGCGCTGTGGACTGAGGTGATGTGACTGATGCGGTGCAGCACCAAGTGTTCATGCCAATGTAGTTTTGGTAATGAGCTGCAGTGATGTTGCAAGTGCCACTACTTTCTTAATATTCACTTGCCATGAGCCTTTTTTCGGTTTGTTATGGCAAGCCACTGTGCCACTTTCACTTGCCAAGTGCCACTTGCTAGTTGTTTTCTTCTTAAAGTGTTCCTCAAGCTCTGCATGTGCATGTCTAAGGCAAGAAGTAGCCCCATCTTGGAGAAAATTGACAACGAAGGCACATCATGAACCACTGCACATCGAAAGGTATTCATGTATTGGCTTTTCATGATACTGTTTCACTGATGGAAAACCATGTTGAGTTGGATTGAACTTCCAGTGCAGTGTGTGTGTGTGTGTGCAGCAACATTTTGTTGGATCAATTGAGAACGGTGCAGCAACGTCAGACAATGGAAAAGTAACAGGCGTGCAAAGATTCCAAAGGACAAACATACACAAAAATGATTTCAACAGATTTGCAAGGTGCACATTTTCTAAAAATACATGAAAAATCCAAATTTTTAATTTTGCCTGTCGTCCAGTGCACTTGCCGCTGCATGGCAAACCAGTTCCCAACACACTTCTGTGGCTTCGGAATACCTGCCACGAGATCGAACTGCTCTGCACAGTGGGAGGATCCTTTTCCTCATTACATGTGAATTTATTGCGTGCAGTGCTTTGCACATATGACAATTCTTCTCTTCATTCATTTCATGTTTCAGGCTATGTCATGTTGTGAACCACTTGGGACAAGCTGAGGAAAGGGCAGCAAGCTTCTTTCCAGCACTTGTGTGTTTAGATTGAATCAAGGTCGAAATCTCACCAGACTGCTTTACAGTGGTGCTTGCTGCTGCTGCCATTCATGGTGGACAAAACTGCAACTGTTCAAATCCTCACTCAGCCTTAGGCACTCTACTTGCTGGGTCTTTTTGGACCCCAAAGCAGCCAGGGGCGAGCTGTCACTTGCCTAGTGGTTTGACTTCTTGTCAGTCATGGAAAGTGCAGACATGTGATTGCCATTGCCACTTGTCAACCTTTTTGAGTTTAGGTTAAGTGTGTCTTGCCCTTCCTTTTTGTAATCAACTGATCAACTGAATAGCTCAGGAAGAACATCGGTGACGCTCGGAGCAATATCAGAAATCTCGAAGGGCACACCATCAGCACCATCAAATCAGCAATTGGAGAGCAGCTTGTTTACATGTTTTGCCAATTCAAGGTAAAAAAAATGAATGAGCTGAATCATGTTTGACACAGTTTTCACACAATATGCACATAACAGGATATTGGGTGAAATGATATTGCTCCTTGCTCCAAGATCACTTGACAAACAGCTCCGAGAAGAGCGAAACAAGCCAGCGGAAGTGATGGAGCTGGACAAGCCAGTGCCAGTGACAGTGGAGGAAAAGACGGAGATGGCGGAAACTACAAGTGAAGAGTTTCAGCTATTTTCAAAAATCTCGAATCATGTCAGCTGGGGCTTCAGCTTGAAGTACTGCCCTGGCAACTGTATGTTTTTAGTTTGTTGCTGTGCCAAGGAGATGGTCGAAGTGACCATTGCAGATGGTGAGATGGTCTTGCGGCCAAAGCAAGTGGCAATTGCCGGGTATCCCATCTTCAAGCAATTCGAGGCTCAAAAAAGTTCAGGGGGCAAATATGATGCAAATTCTTTTGGTGAATGCTTTTTTTTGCATTTTAATTAAAGGTGCTGTGTATTTTTGAATTGAATAATTTATGGAGTTTTCTTGGCTTCATTCCAGGGCACTTGCTTCATCGATGGGGTTGAGCTCAAGTCCTTCAAGGACATTCCACTTGTGGCAGACCACCTTGCAGACTCACCAGAGCACAACTTGCAGAGATCACTCTCTGACTGGAATCTTGACTGTGCTAAGTGCAAAAAAAGATTCGACTTTGCATCCAGTGTCAATGTTCTGATTAAATTAATTAAGTGCCGTTTTGATTACATTGCCAGTCAGTTGCTGCTTTCATTGTATCAAGGCAACACAAGGGCGGCAGGCTCTCAAAGGAACCAGGCCTTCACCCAGTGCGCCAGAAAGATGTCACTTGACAAAGTTGGGATGCTGATCAGTTGTCTTTTCACTTTGTGCAATTTGAAATCACTTGATAGAATATGAGCCGATGAGGTGCTCAGCCACCCTGATGCCAAGTGCCTGGTCTTTGAGATCCTTCGCCAGCCACACCAGTTGATCAGGTTGTGCTGGAAAATGCATTGTATTAATATAATTCTTTGAAAACAAGTTCATAGCTTAACTTTTTTGGTGTCTAAAGGACAAATTGAAATCCTCCTTTATTGTTTGACTTGGAGGTTGACCTGCTTGAACTGCTGGCAACGAACGATCACTGTGACGTTGCTCTTGGATGGCTGGCTCTCTGTTCTTTGGTCAAAACAGGTCACAGTCTGCTTTCATGCCCAGTTGATGTTGATATGCAGTTGATGTCACAGTCTGCAATGATTTTTCTTCTTTCCCAGTTTCACTGGTCGCTAAGGGGCTCGGCTGCCAAGTGATGTGCCCTGTGCAGAGTCTACATCGGCGACCTGGATGGGCGGCCTTCAAGGTGATCAGGTATTTGGGTGGTGGTGGGCCGAACCTTGGATCAATTTAATTGCAATTGATTGCCACTTTCCACAGTCACTTGCCAAGTGTTGCTTATGTCATGTCATGTTTGTGTTTTCAACTGAAGCATTTCTTTGCCACTGTCTCAGGGCTGTTGGGGAGATGTGCGCTGAGATGGAGCATGTTGGCAGCTCCGACTGCTGGGTTTCCAGCATTACCAGTGGGCACGAGATCTGGGCAAAGGGAGCTTGTATACCCAAAGCCGGGGCTACTTGGTTCAAGCTGCAGTTGTAAGATTTGTTCTGTGCTGCTTCAACAAGTGATAGTTGCTTTGAAGATTTTTTTGTGCCAAGGGATGCAATGCTCGAGAATGTGATCGATGAGTTGCAACAGTTGGAGAAGGCCTTGAGCGAACCAGTGCAGAAGAAGGCGGGTTAGGCTTTTTTATCTAAGGTGGATTTCATTAACCAAATTGCCCGGTGCCCAGTGAAACATGACAATAAATTTGACAATGCACAGGCGCAGCAAGAGGATGACTCAGTTGGTGCAAGTGATGCTGCTGCATCAGAACCAGCTGCACCAGTGGCAGAACCAAAGCCTTCTTCCACCTTGCCCTCAAAGGCCAACAAAATCCCACCCAGCCCGACAACACCTGCAGCAGCGGAGAGTTTCAAACAACCCCCACCAGCACTTGTGGCCCAGTTGAAAAGACAACAGGATGCAGCATCAGCCCGCCACCCAAGGCAATGCCAACAGCCAGTGCACCAGCAGCAGCCAGTGTACCACCTCTGCCTCCACCACCCAAGGAGGCCAGCGCACCAGCAGCCAGCGCCAGTGCACCAGCTCAGCCAGTGCCCAGTGCAGCACCGGCTCAACCACCAGTGCCAGTGCCAGATACCACCCCATGAGACCCAGTGATGTACCTCACATTGCCTTAATGTTCTGTTTGTCATGCTTTTTTGGATGACTTGGCAGACAGCAAACATTGCTATCTTTCTGTGGTGTGAATCAGCATTGCTATCTTTCTTGTGGCTATCATTTTGAAATTGCAAGCAGTTCTGTCTGGCTCAGGGCGGAAATCCTTGAGGATTGCGAGATGGCTGAATATGTGGTCACAGCCTTCTTTGAACTGGGCAACCTTGATGGTGGTAGAGTGCGTCAAGTGAAGGTCCTGTCCTTCAGCTGCAATTTTTACACTGACACAAAAAAGCATTGAGTTAGTTCACTTATTTACATCCTTGTTTGGTTTCCATTATTTCATTTTTTCTCATTAGCCATTGATTGCTTGAGGAGCCGCTTGCTCTTCAAGAAGGACAAGGCGATCGACAATTGGTTGGTGAGGGCTGTCCGACCCTTGCCTGCATAATTAGTGAATTACAGTAAAGTCAAGAGCCTTGCTTGCCCAGGGACACTTGAACTGATGATGTGCTATCCTACTGAAGTTTGCCAGCATGGCTGTGTCTCGCATGGACTTAATTGAGTATGCAAACATTGGATTCTTATTCTTGTTTATCCAGCACTGCCTCCATCATTGTTGAATAATTTTGAAAATTTGACGATCTGAAACACGTGAGCTGCGGCTGCCACCAGGCGCGAACTGCCCTTCATCGTCGGCTGCAGCCGCTTTACACGAAAAAACACAAGGTTTCGCACTTAGGCTTCCTCCCCGAAACAAACCCCATGCATGCATTCCTGCAGCCATTGCACGCGTCTTACAACCAAAGATTCCAAAACACCATGTATAACTGCAATGTGCAGGAACACGCGAAACACATCGAAGCAGCCGATACCCCGAGCTGTGGCCGAACCCAGCCCGCACCGGCCTCACACACGAGCTGCCCTTCATCACTGGTGAAAGCCACTTTACACAAAAAACACAGGGTTTCGCGCTCTGGCTTCCTCCCCAACACAAGTCCCATGCAAGATTCCTGCAGCCACTACAATGCGTTTTGCACCACTTCTATACCGCTTCTCTAAGTCACCATGTCCCTAAGTCACCACTTCTCTCAGGCACCACTTTCCAAAGTCACCACTTCCCTTAAGTCACCACTTCCCTAAGTCACCGCTTCCCTAAGTCACCATTTCCCAAAGTCATCAGGGTGGGATGTCTAGTGATGTGAGATATTGTTGCGTGATATATTGCAGTGTAATGTCTTGTTGTGCGATGTAGTATTGTCAAGTGATGTATTGTTTTGAATGTGTTTTTATGTGCTGTATTGTTGTGTGATATATTGTTAGTTTAGGTAACACATTGTTGCGTGATGTATTTGTATGTGATGTATGGTTATGTGATGTATTGCTGTGTGATGTATTGTTATGTGAGGTATTGGTACTGCATGATACTTCATCCGTAACTCGGAAGATTGCTTCCCAACTTCCTTTGGTGATTTTTTGTCGAATGAATGGTGCGCGTGGTGGGTATATTTCAATATCATGGTCCGTTGCTTAGTTGTTGCTTTTAGATCTAATGTCATTGTAAATCTGTTTGTGATTAATTCTACAAGTTTGATACGGTTTTTACCTTTGAACTACACTTTGTGGTGATATTCCGTTAACTTTTGTGCCTCCTTCACCCTTTTATTTCTGTGCTAGTGTAGTTTGAGAAACTGTATTGGTTGAATCCTTCGCTTCTTGGGCCGCCAGCTCTTGGCCTTTTGGTTAGGCCCCACTACCAGAGAGTGTTGCGTTGTTGTTGTTGTTGCTGCTGTTGTTTTTGTTGTTGTTTTTTGTTGTTGTCGTCGTCGTCGTTGTTGCACTCCTGTTGAATATACACTGTTTATCATCATGGTCGGCAGAGGGCACGGGCCGTGGCAGTGAGTCCCGCATACTGAAATATCGCATTGCTTCGTTTAGGAAAGCAAGGACTGAAATGATTTAATTGAAAGCAATGACACAACCAGACCAATACCGCAATTTTGTTTTCCTGCAATTATGGAGGAACTTGAAGGGTTAGAGGCTTAGCCAAAAGAATAAACCCCTCACTACTCCAGCCCAGTTCCCATGGCATCTAAAGCATCTATAATATGACAAGGGGCAGGGGCGAAAAACATCAATTCCTTCCCAACCCCCTTCTCTAGATGCCTTGGGGGATGAGAGGCTGGGCAAACAGTTGGTGAGGTTTGGTGCCTAGATTTTAGAACATTCAACGGTCAACATGAGTAACCAGCGCACTCAACCAAGTAGATTCTAGAATGTGGATGTCCTAAATGGGTAGTTCCCCACATTGACGTGTGGGGTTTTTGTTTTTAGTTCTGTATCCGCGCCTCTTCTTCCTCCTCCCGTCCTCCTCCTCCTCCTCACTCACTCACTCACTCACCCACCCACCCACCCACGCACTCACTCACTCACTCACCCACCCACCCACCCACCCACTCACTCACCCACCCACCCACCTGACCACTCACTCACTCACTCACTCACTCACTCACTCACTCACTCACTCACTCACTCACTCACTCACCCCCTCCCGCCCGCCCGCACGCACGCACGCACTCACTCAATCACTCACTCACATTTTGATTCACTCACCTGTGCATGCATACATACATACATACATACATACATACATACATACATACATACATACATACATACATACATACATACATACATACATACATACATACATACATACATACATACATACATACATACATACATACATACATACATACATACATACATACATACATACATACATACATACATACATACATACATACATACATACATACATACATACACACACTTGAGAAGTCATGTTTGACATTTCGTCTTTAGTGTCTGTTGTCCATTTGTAATGGCAGCAAAGGCATCGCTTAGTCTGTGAGCTAAGCTTACCGGGTTAAAAAATTGATGTTTGGGTTGGCACCCAAGCTGCGCACGACGGTGCCCATGGCGTGCCTGCAGGTACGTTTACACAACCAATGGTGAGTGTCTTCGTTGGCGCAAGACGCACCAAAGGTTCTTGCGCCCCCTGCAAAATAAAAATAAAAACGTGAAAACTTGTCATTTTCCTTCTTTCTAGACTCACCTGCAAGCTGAACTTGCTTCTCCATTTCGCTGACTTCGCCATTCAAAGACTCAAGGTCCTTTTGGCTTTCAGCCACCCCTGCGGATAAAAACGTGAAAACCTTAGAGACAGGCGTGGACACACACACAAAAACTCACCCACCATCACCCCTCCATCACTCTTATACTTCCTCTTCCCTTCGTCCTTTTCTATGCTCAGTCTAAGTCTAGAGAAGTTGGTAACATGTGGGGTTATCCGGTCCTATAATTTTTGATAAAGCTGTCCATCATCCCTTTATGCTGAATATCCCCAAGTTAAAACCCGAGGCTGCGCAAAAACCGGTGTGGATCCACATAGCGTCGCTTTCTGTTCCATCCATAGAGACATTGTGGCCTGAAATGCCTTTTGCAGGAAGGCTTTTCCGCACTGCAGAACCAAAGTATATTTGCATGATTGCATGAGTTCTGGGCGTAATATTGGGTGAAGCAAGCGCGAACAAATATCGGGGGGAGCCCCATGCCGGAGAGCTGCCACACACGGCGCCCTGACCTGTCCTCGGAAAGCTCAGGTGGCCGGACTTCATCCTCTGATGGGTCTTCAAAATCCAATTCCTGAAGATCTGGATTGCGACATTGCCCATGCTCAGTCCGAAGGCAGCAGGTTCAAAACATGTTGGAACAGAAGCTAAACCTGTTGCGGAGACAAAGCCGCGCCAAATGACTGAATGAACAGCCGCGCTGTCCCTAGAGCGGAACTAGCTCACAATAGCCACCCAGAACACTTTGCCAAGGAGCATAGGAGCCATCGCTGATCTCTAAATTTTCGCCATCGCTTTCCACGCTTCCATCCTTCAAACGGTGGGCGGTCTCTTACCAGTCTTGGTTCCCGTGAATATATCCGCAAAGGAAAGTCAAGGGCAGCAATGCTTCAATAGATTTCGCACAAGCAATGACAGTTCAAGGGCAGCCGCGCTCTTGCTTTGAGCCACAGCCTGCCTCAAAGTCATCCGGGTACTCCTCCTGTCTGGGCACAGAGGGGAAAGGCTTCGATGTCCCACATTGATGGCGTTTTTTTGGGTTGCGCTAGTTAATGTCTTGCCCCATGTTCCCTTGTGGCATATAATTCTTTGACCGCTTGCAGGTTTGGCGACCGACAGGCATCTCTGACCCGGCGCGTTACCAAAGACAATACCTGGGCCAGGTTAAGAACAAAATTATAAAAACTGGGGCAATTACTTTTTGCTTTCCAACGTCTTGGCAAATTCACGCGGTCGGAAACTTGGGGCAAGGGATTGCAGTCCCACGGGCGGTTATGGCAATGGTCCTCGCTGCGCGTTGTGTGGCGCAGCCGGTGCACAAAGCCGCTCGCGTGCTCCATCTGAAAGGGTGGCAGGATGGACGATGTGCAGCATGCTCAATCGCAGGGCTTGGTGCATCTCAATGTTCCTGGCCTGTGCTGGCAGGGGCCCCGTGAGCAACTGCACGGCGCCTACAAGTGGCGGCGACGTCAAAGCGCTGCGCAGGGTACTCCGCTGGGTTGGGTCCTGTCAGGCAAAGGCATTGCATGTTAAGCGAGCAAATCAAAACTGGTTCAAAGACTGAAGTATCACTGGCCTGAGGAGGTAAGCCTGCTGGTCTGCTGCGGCGACAAGCTAGAATCCTAAAATGCAACAAGCGTTGGTCCTTAACCAGCAGGCCTTCAACCAGCCCCTGCAGACTTGCAGATGGAAGAGGCTCTGGGGTACAGCTGACAATGCGAAAGGCGACCTTGCAGTGGAGCAAACACGCCCAACCACGAAAAAACATGAAAAACAACTTCCTCCAAGAGCCCAATCAAAAATGCATCGAACTTGGCAAGCATGTCTGTCCCATCTAGCTCTTCAACTTGATCTGGCGCCGGTTTGCGTAGGGCGTGCCTGGCAGATATTGCTTCCGCGAAAAGGTGGTGCCAGCATGGCGGCTTCATAGATGGTCACGCCAAAACTCCACACATCCGAGGCATACGAATACCTTGGCAGGAGAACTGCCGCGTCTCTCCAAAATATAAGCCAAGAAGGGTCAACCAAATTCGCGTCGCCAGGACAAAGTGGGTTTTGTATCGCTAGACAAGGACAATTCATAACCCTATAGCCAAGCGACGGCTCTTGGTTCACAATCTCTGGACTTAGATTGAGAGGCGAGCCGCAGCAAGTCTTCGCAAATTTTTGCCTTGCAACAAACCCGCAAAGTTGCGGCAGGAACCCATGTGGACGCGCTTCTAGCGTCCCTTTCCAACCCCAAAAATTCCAACGCGCTGCTTTGCCTTTCGGCGCCGACGCCAACCATTTGAGAAAGACACCGCGGACGCTTTCTGCCGGTTTGGGTTCTAAATCTTGATTTTGGACCGGCGCTAAGCAAGCACATTGCAGCTGATTTCAAGCAATTTTGAAAATGCTAATGACGAGCTACCTTCGTGGCCTTTGGCTCTGCATTGAAAAATGCGTTTTCCATTTCACGTAAGAACTTTTCGTATTTGGTTCTCATCAGCGTCCAAAAGAATCCAAGGCATGGCGTCAAGCTTTCAGCGCTCGGGTACAGAATCAAAAGAACGCACCGCAAATTCAAAAACCACTGATTGGTAACTTCACTTAGCCATGGATGGGCATCATCTGCATTGCATTCTGGGCGATGAGCCGGCTACGACACAGCTGAGGAACTCATCTAATGCGCAGGAAATGCCAAAATCTCCAAGCAGTAAATCTCCTCCTAAGGGGCCGGATTGCAAAACAAAACGTCAAAGAGAGAAAGAAAAGGCTCTGGCATCAAAAAGCCGAACGTGAAGACTTCGAACCATCGCTGACAAAAACATCACGGCAAACCCTTTTCATGTATATACAAAATCCATGATCCTGCAAAGTCTTGGCATGCTGCAGCCAAAAGGTTCCAACCAACATGTGAGCGCCAATGGCACATCGCGCGCGAAACTGTGACAGATCCGTTTGACCGTCTCCTGTCGATCTGAAGAAGCAGTTCTCAGGCTTCACATCCCGATGAAGCACCCCGTGGAGATGGCAATGCTGCAAAGCCAAGCCAATCTGCGCCGCCCACCTCGCCAGCTCATCAACGCAACGTTTTGGGAGGACTAAGAAAATACAAAGGAACGCGTTTCAAGATGTATAGCGCAAAACGCGCGCTCTTGAGTACTCAGCCGCTGGCAGACAGACAAGGGCACGCGTGAAGTAAATGTCTGGAAGCGTTGTGGAAAAAAGCGCGTGCGTCCACACTGGCCAAAAAAACAGATCAGAAGCGGTCGACGTGGCATTGTGCTGTTATCATTGCAGATGTTATTGCGGGGTCTGCAAAGACGCAAGAGGAAACCACTTTCAATAATACAATTAATAAACTGTAAGGGAGGAAGGGCTTTGGCAATGGTGCATGTGTGGATTTGGTAAGGCGCCGACTGCAACTTTGGGCAGCTGGGGGCCATAGAGCCGTATATGCGATTTGATGCATGGAACACTGGACATTCACCCCAAGCGAGCATGGGCCTAAATTGGATCCGCAAGGTGACTGAGGCGCCCTCGCACTGCACCCTACTAGAGCAAAACATCTTGGCTAGAGGCGCGATTTCCCACATCAAACCAAAACAATCTATCTATCTATCTATATATATATATATATATATATATATTCGAAGGAAGTTTAGAAGTCAAACTTCCGACAATATGGACAGTGACAGATGAAAAGCAGAGCAGGGAAGAGGCAGAGAGAAGAGAAAGATAAGAAGAAAGAAGAGTAGAAGAGAAAGAGTAAGAAGAAAGAAGATGCAGATGCGAGAAAAGGTAGGAAAGTCTCGAAACACTGTGTTTTTCCAATGATTTGGGGCTCCGGAGGGTCGAAAAGTAGGCTCGCTAAAGCGGCAGGTGCGGAGCCAGCTGGCCAGATGAGAGATGAAAAATTGCACGCCGTTGTGGCGCGAAGCACATTTGCAAGTCAAAATGTACAAAACACCTGGGTCTCGGAGCACTTTTGGAAGTTGCGATGTCGAAAAAGTGCACGCCGTTGTGGCGCGAAGCACATTTGCAAGTGAAAATGTACAAAGCACACCATTGTCGGACCACTTTTGGAAGTTGCGATGTCGAAAAAGTGCACGCCGTTGTGGCGCGAAGCACATTTGCAAGTGAAAATGTACAAAGCACACCATTGTCGGACCACTTTTGGAAGTTGCGATGTCGAAAAAGTGCACGCCGTTGTGGCGCGAAGCACATTTGCAAGTGAAAATGTACAAAACACACCATTATCGGACCACTTTTGGAAGTTGCGATGTCGAAAACGTGCACGCCGTTGTGGCGCGAAGCACATTTCGAAGTGAAAATGTACAAAACAGACCACTGTCGGACCACTTTTGGAAGTTGCGATGTCGAAAAAGTGCACGCCGTTGTGGCGCGAAGCACATTTCCAAGTCAAAATGTTAAAAACACTAGGGGTTCGGACCACTTTTGGAAGTTGCGATGTCGAAAAAGTGCACGCCGTTGTGGCGCGAAGCACATTTCGAAGTGAAAATGTACAAAGCACACCATTGTCGGACCACTTTTGGAAGTTAAGATGTCGAAAAAGTGCACGCCGTTGCGGCGCGAAGCACATTTCCAAGTCAAAATATTAAAAGCACCAAGGGTTCTGACCACTTTTGGAGGCTCAGATGTCGTTTCGCGTGGCAGGCGCAAGAAATTGTGCAGCTTGTCAAAAGTGAGGGTTTTGTGGCATTTCGAAAAACGATGGCAAGCATGGGACATCTGAAGATGCTCTGCAAAGATGCATTTTCCATGGCAGGCGCAGTACAAAAGACATGTTCATGAGAGAGGTTGGGAGGTCAGGGCGCTGATTTCTGAGAGGGGTTGCACTTTGGAATATCAGAAGTGTAGGTTTGCTAAGATGATTTTGCGTGACAGGTGCAGCACTTCGTATGACCTGGCATCAATTTTTCGTGGCAGGCGCAGTACCTTAGATAGGTGGAGTAGAAAAATCGCAAAACGCATTGGCACGAGGGTGTCAGCGCTGCACTGATCTTTCCATTTTTGAAGGAAGTCTCGCAGAAGTCTTTCGTTCTTGATGTCGTCAACTTCGAAAATTGAGGAAGTCTCGCAGAAGTCTTTCGTTTTTGATGTCGTCAACTTCGAAAATTGAGGAAGTCTCGCAGAAGTTTTTCGTTTTTGATGTTGTCAGCTTAAGTCTCGCAGAATTGTTTCGTTTTTGAAGCTGTCAAGTAAAAATATGGAGGAAGTCTCGCAGAATAGCTTCGTTTTCAAGCTTGCAGATTGCAGATAGATAGATAAATAGATAGACAACTACATCTACCAGTACAACTACCACTACACTACACTACCACTACTGCTAAAAATACAAACATAGTACGCAACATGACGCAACACTAATTACACTACTATACATTATTTACATTTAATTACACCGCGCTACACTAATTATTGATGAACTTGCTGCTTGTTGTGATGGCCGTTGACCAACCCAGGCTCTACAACAATAGAATCATAGGTGCCAGATGAATCATGTCTTCTTGGTTTCTGTTGAATGTAGGAATCAGCCAGCGCCACACGAGCAATCTGCACTTCCATTTGCCATAGAAAGCACTCTCGCAAGTTCGATGGCCGAAGGCCTCCCGAACAATGGAATTGGCGTTGTCCCAAGCTGTGCCGTGATGTGCCGTGTAAGAGGATCTTTTCATTAACATCAAGAGCCAAGAGCTCGCCACAGTCGCAGGTCTGTTGAGTGTGGGCACCGGCTTCACTTCTGCCATCTACTTTTTATTATTGTTTTATTCCCACATAAATAAATAATCGAAGGAAGTTTGGAAGTCAAATTTCACCAAATATGGCAGAGGCAGAGAGAAGAGAAAGATAGAAAGGCGATCGTCGTGCCTGTTGCCTGATCGTCGTGCCTGTTGGAAGTGCGTGTCTTTTCTGACCGCATCTTCTGCTCGCCATGTCGAATAAGCAATTGCCTGCAACCGTCGAGCCAACGAAATGGCGTGCCGCATCTTGGACCGCCGAAGAGTGCGCGCGGTATGCGCACACCCCTGAGTCGACGCAGAAGTGCCGTGATAGAACTTGTCGGCCGCCAGAGGAAGCGAGAAGGCTTCTGCAGGACCTGGCAGAAAGTCCTGCCAGTGGCTCGCTCTTCGAAGGCATCTCGCTGTTGCTGATGCCGTTACCATCTTGAAAATCTCGCACGACCACAGTGAGTGGCCGCAGGTGAAGCGGACGGAAGATGAATTGCTGCGCCGTGAGTATTTGAGGCTTTTTGATGAGCGTTGCCATTTCCAGCCTGATTGGATTCACACTGAAATGCGACAGCGGCAGGCTGCCCGGGCGGATGCTGCCCGGCGGCACGCTGACCCAGCTGATGCCTCGCAGATGCCGCATGTGCCTGCGTGGCAGAGATGGCAATGACCTCGCGTGTGGCTTTTCTGCCCGCGTCGCTGCCATCGGGTAGAACGGGACACATGCAGTGATGCGCACCGCGCGAGTGCTGACTGCACGCATCGCTTCTGACCGCATCGGCCGGGACACATGCAGTGAAACGTGGGACACATGCAGTGGAGCGGGCAGCGGCCGTGCAGTTTCCGATCGCCTAGATTTACTACGAGCCGTCCCAGTGAAGCAAAGCTATCGTGTTCGCCTTTCCTGACGGCACGATGGGGCCTCAGCAGGGGCGTTCGCCTGTGCTCGTGTGTGTTTTTTCTGACGGGACGATGTCACATTCTAGGCAGCAACGCCTCGAAATACTTTGCCCCGAATCGGAAGGAAAAAAGGGCTGCGCAGGGACCATGGGCGAGACACGGTGGCGGGAAGTGGTCGAATGATGGGGTGGAGAGAAAGATAAATCGAGCAATAGGTAGATAAAAAGAGCGATAGGCAGGTAGATAGATAAATAGATAGATACGTAGTTAGATAAAGAGATGACATAGATAAGATCGACAGGTAGACAGCTAGAGAGATAGAAAAGTGAAAGAGAGAGAGAGAGAGCGAGCGAGAGAGATAGATAGATAGATCGCCGGAAAGAAAGATAGATAGATAGGTAGATAGATAGATAGATAGATGGAAAGATAGACAGACAGACAAATAGATAGAGAGACAGCTAAAAAAAGATAGATAGATAGATAGATAGATAGATAGATAGATAGATAGATAGATAGATAGATAAGGAGATAGATAGACAAATAGCTAGAAAACTAGACAGCTAGATAGATAGGTAGATAGTAGATAGATAGATAGATAGATAGGGAGATAGATAGACCGGGGCAGACAGTAGGTAGGTAGATAATCCGAGAAATATAGAGAAACAGAGAGAAAAAGAGAGAAAGAGAGAGAAAGAGAGGAGACCTCAAGCAGCTTTCAGTCCATCAGTGGCTTCGCTCTGCCATCTGTGATTCACAACAACCAACCTTTCCTATAGGTTTCCTATTTTTGAAACTTCCGCCACCGCCTTGTGCGGTACTACTGGAATATCTACGTGGCTGTGCTACCAACGTCTGAAAAGAGCTTCGCAAACACATCATCACCCTGTTGAGGGGGAGGGGGGGTCTAAATGAAATATTTCATTTGTGGATACCCCCCCACCTATACATATACAATCAAAATCACCCCCTCCAAAGACAAGAGGCTAAAATTTATGGATATCGTGTTATGTATGCGTATATCATCCGAATATACATATATAAATATGATATTATATGATAATATATGATAATATATAATAGTATTTGATAATATATGATAATATATGATAATATATGATAATATACGTATACCCGGATCCCCCGCAGACCAGAAATTTGGTCTGGAGTGATTCAGTCTACTAATCAGACTGATTCCAGAAATCTCGCCTGAGGTGAATTTTTTCGGCTGAAGTGGCTTTGCTCAATTTTCACCAAAACATTCAACAACGTATATTAGTGATAAGAAATAAGACATGAGAACTTCAGGTTTTTGTCCAGAGGGGGGGCATCCCTTGAAATTTCATTTATTGTGTTTCATTTTTTTCCATTGATAAGAGATTTCAATCAGATTTAGCGGGCCGCCCAAAGCCATTTTGGATCATGAGCCGGCCGCGTCAGTGCTGTAGCTGAAGCCTCCCCCTGCCCTGTTGCAGCTCCACCTCGCAACGCCAAGGTCTTCCTGAGGCGAGATCATCCCCTGCACATGCGCAGGATTGGATGCCATTGGATGAAGTGGATGAAAAGATGGATGGAAAAATGAATAAAACTCCTTATCACCATCTTGCTGATACACAAAATGAAATGCATCACCCAAGAGCAGTGGCAACATAGGGGGTATTTAAGTTGCATGACACATCTGCGAAATGTCTGGATTTGATATGATATTTATTTTATTTATAAAGGCTTTATCTGGATTGTTAAGGGGATTTGATATGGGATTCTAGGGATTTAGTGAGTCATTAAATCTCTATTGTCAAACCCAGCCCATTTCCATATGGAGGTTTCCTAAAATACAGTACCCCCAAATCATCCCATTTATAGATGGATTTCCCATGACATAAACCATCCAGCTATGGGGGTACCCATGACTTAGGAAACCTCCCATATATGTTTTGGTTTTGATCCATCCAGAAGGGGTTAACCAATGACGGATTTTGCATCACCTTTGGCATTCACCGGCGTCCACTTGAGCTCACTTTTTCATGGCTAGTTGGCCCCTTGGTAGCCTCTGGGATTGAATGACTCATCTATGGCTCTGCCAGCTGTCGTGGTGCTTCAGTTCATCCATGTCCGTTGTTTCATCAAAAAAACACAAATTCCCTGGGTCTTGCCGAAAGCTCCACTCCAAAATTATCCAAACATCTCCATCAGTTGGAAGCCTTTTGGCAAATTTCGTTGGAACAACTGGGGCTGTCTGAAAATTGAAGGGAACGTCCCCAACTTTGATGGGTTGAGCATCAGTTTCCCTATGGGTTGAGTGGCCAAACATTGGGGCATTTTCCCCAAGTCATTTCATCCCTGGCGCGTCAGGCAGTAGTGCCGAAGCCGTTGAATTAGCCCCTGTGGAAGAGAATTGACATCTCCGATGTGGGCCCTCCAGAGGAGGCTGATGGTTGGGATATGTTGGGATTTTCTCATGTCATGGGGTTATAAAAACATACTGAAGGAATCGGAAATATATTGAAAGACAAAGTATGCATAGACCGTCTCAAAGCTGTTGTTCCTTTTTGTGTCGTATCATGTACACATCAATTCAGCTTTTGCCAGCGGAATGCCGCAGCTCACACTCCGCCAAGTCGCAGGCATCCTCGAGTTCAAAGAGACTGGAGTACAAATATGTCATTCGGCGCCCTCCTGGTGTCAAGCCTCCCACCCGCACTGGTTGGACTGTGTCAGGGACAAGCGCAGAAATTAGGGCGAATCTTTCGGCATCCAGTTTGGGGCCCCTTTTTGAAGTTTCTCAGGGCCATTTGGGGCAGGTGAAATCCAAAACACGCATGGTTTGTGCTGTTTTCCAGGTTTCAAGCTGTGTACATTTCCGCGGTAGATTCTTATCACGGCCAAGCCGCAGGAGGAGGGGCCTGAGATTCTGGAGCATAGCCAGGCCGCAGCAGCACCAGAAGGGCAGCCCCGCGGCTGGTGCATTGCAGTGGTTGGAAACCTCTGTGAGTTTTGTGAAAGTCTGGGTAAACCACGGGAAAACTAGAACATCCCATGGTTATTCCATGGTTTGGAGAGCAACTTCCTCACTAAAATTGCGAATGGAGAGTAAATCCACGAGTGTTTTTTTACAAAGAAACACCATGCAGAAACCATAATTCAGTAGTCTTTGGATAGGGGATTGGAAATGTATTAGGAACAGTGACTACTAGACTGAATCTCGAGATAACTTCAAGTTCAATTTTTATATTCTTTGATATTCTTTTATAATTTTGATTTCGGTTCCGGATTCGGGCGCCACATTCGGGCCCCGGATTCGAGCCCCTGATTCGGGCCCCGGATCCGGGTTTCGGATTCGGGCCCCGCATTCGGGTTCCGGATTCGGGTTCCGGTCCCGGGTTCGGGTCCCGGATTCAAGCCCCGGTGTGTGAGGAAGGTGGTTCATTTACTGAATGAATCAGTAGGGAAGTTTGGTAGGCAGATGTAGGCAGGTAGGTAGGACCTAGGGGCGCAAGGAATGGCAGGAGATGGTATCAATGCATCAATTGGTATTGCAATGTATTGCAAACATGTAGCCGTGGGAAAATGAAGATGTCTTTCATTAACGTTTGATCCTTTCCTTTCTCTTCGATGGGGGTCCGCAGCATGATATTATATTTGCGGCAAACTCGAGTAGGTGATTCTATCATCGGTTCTTAACCTATTTTCCTCTGCCACAGTCAAATTGAATATGCCGTGGCCATGGGGATTTAGTAAATTTAGTAAATGCAATGCTTACGTTCACTACGTAATTGAACACATAGGAACAGATGCAAACAAACCATATTTCCCGAGTCTTTGTTAAATATGTTAACGCGGGATTTATTGTGTGGCCACAGGGATTTAGTAGGTGCCAAGCTCAGAAGCGTTATTTTGTCAGCAGTTGAAAGCAAGGAACGCATGGAAGGAAACACTGTTTTCCAAGCGCGCAGCATCACCGGAACCTTACTTTACGCCGCACCAGAGGCAGAAGAGTGTGCTGTACCACTGTACCAGACATTGGCCAATCATTTTGAGGTCGAATCTATCCTAATCAATAGCTTCGTTTTCACGCTTGCAGGTAAATAGATAGATGGATAGATAGACAACTACAACTACAACTACAACTGCCACTACACTACAACTACAACTACCACTACAACTACCACTACAACTACATCACACTACACTACGCTAACTGCAGCACACCACATTACAGCTACAACATAGTGACCCCCTCGGCCACTGAAATTTTAGGGGAGGGTATGTGAAAGAATTTCTGAAATATATTTCGCTTGCACGTCTGGAGCAGTTTGGCTCACAAATGCATGTATGGCATCGCAGGTATGATGAAATCCGTGCTGTGAAACAGATTTGGGCATATCGGCATATCATTCCAATATTGGGGCACCAACAAAAGTCATTTTCAACAGAGCAAATGATTGAAAATCATCATATAATATAAAACATATAATATAAACCATCCATTTGGGGGGTCCGAATTTTGAGACATAGACATCCGGCTTATGACTCTCGGATGCCGAATCCACTGCTGTCGAGTGCGACAAGAGATTTCAAGCCCAGCTCCATGAGTCTTGGCGAAGGTGCCACGCGTCCTGTAGCTCCACGTTCTACCATCCAGAACTTGGGGGTTGATAATGCCTTATTCAGGGCCATTTAACACCAGGTTTAACTTCATCCGAGTTCGTGTTTGTTCATTTATGTTCATCATTGTTCATCGATTGCCGCTTCCTTTTCCAATTGCACGGCTTGGAGGGTTGTGGGAACAGGAACCAGATTTGGCAAGATTTGGCAATTCTTGTAATTTTTCGCGTTTAAAACTTGTGAATTTGTTGAGCCGTCTTGGGGACCGTTTTCTGCGGATTGCATGGTATGATATGGTATGCACATGTATGATATTGTATGATACAAACCTCCTCTCCTGCACCTCTCCTGCACCTCTCCTGCACCTCTCCTGACCTCTCCTGCACCCCTCCTGCACCTCTCCTGACCCCTGCTGCGCCTCTCTTCCCTGCACCTCACCAGCAGAAGTTAGAAGGCTTTCCGGAAGACACTTCAAACCATTTCAAAACAAACGCGAAGCTATGCAAAGCTTTTTTGTGCTTTTATATAGAGCTATCAGATGTGATTACATGTTGGGCTTGCATGGCACCTCCCCTGACCTCTCCTGCACCTCTCCTGCACCTCTCCTGCACCTCTCCTGCACCTCTCCTGACCTCTCCTGCACCCCTCCTGCACCTCTCCTGACCCCTGCTGCGCCTCTCTTCCCTGCACCTCACCAGCAGAAGTTAGAAGGCTTTCCGGAAGACACTTCAAACCATTTCAAAACAAACGCGAAGCTATGCAAAGCTTTTTTGTGCTTTTATATAGAGCTATCAGATGTGACTACATGTTGGGCTTGCATGGCACCTCTCCTGACCTCTCCTGCACCTCTCCTGCACCTCTCCTGACCTCTCCTGCACCCCTCCTGCACCTCTCCTGCCCCCTGCTGCGCCTCTCTTCCCTGCACCTCTCCAGCAGAAGTTAGACACTTCAAACCATTTCAAAACAAATGAAGCTATGCAAAGCTTTTATGTGCTTTTATGTAAAGCTATCAGATATGATTACGTGTTGGGCTTGCATGGCACCTCTCCTGACGTCTCCTGCACCTCTCCTGCACCTCTCCTGACCTCTCCAGCACCCCTCCTGCACCTCTCCTGACCCCTGCTGCGCCTCTCTTCCCTGCACCTCTCCAGCAGAAGTTAGAAGGCTTTCCGAAAGACACTTCAAACCATTTCAAAACAAATGCGAAGCTATGCAAAGCTTTTTTGTGCTTTTATATAGAGCTATCAGATGTGATTACGTGTTGGGCTTGCATGGCACCTCTCCTGACCTCTCCTGCACCTCTCCTGACCTCATGCACCCCTCCTGCACCTCTCCTGACCCCTGCTGCACCTTTCTTTGCTGCACCTCTCCAGCAGAAGTTAGAAGGCGCAGCTTTTGACACCAAATCATTCTGTGGGAAGACTATGGAATACTACGGAATAGTGAGTTCATCATAGTTCATCCATTTGGCGTATATGCAGGAAGTTTGCAACTTTCATAGGGCGTCAATCATTTCACCAGCCGGGACTAAAAGAGATTTGATATGATTTGATATTATATTGTTTATAAATGTATTTAATTGTTGTTAGACTGTCCCGACTGTCCAGCGACATTATGTCACTCAAGCTTTCTGAAGTTCGTGCATCATGAAACGGTGATGAGATTGATAGCTTTTAAATGCTTTATCGCCATAGAAGCCAGAACTTTTGCAATTTGCATTTAATTCAGAAGATTGAGTTGATTTGGAAACACCAGATGATGTTGAGGCTGAGAAAGAGGTGGTCCTAGCTTCCTTTGCTTGTGGGGAGATGGACGTTGACATCGAGTCCGGGAGACCGTCTCGGAGCTGGGCAACTATCAAGCGAGTCTTATGGGCGCGGGAAGAGCATCGGGCTGCAGACAAGAAGAAGAAGAAGAAGAAGAAGCACCTGGAGGAGTTAGAAGAACTCAAGGCCCAATGTGAGGCCTCTGCCCGTGGAGGCTTGTCATGTCGTCCCAATTTACACTGCTTTTCATGTTTCATTTTTGCCACATCCATCCGCTTACGAAGCCAACCCAAAATCGTGGCAGGACAATGCTTTTTATACGTATATAATTTTTAACTTGTTTTCCACACTTGTCTCATCGCAGATCTCAACATCCCTATTTTAACATCAGCTTGTCCAAGTGCACCTTGTGCTCTGTGAAATTGAAGGTAGTGGCCGTATAATCAGCTTGTCAAATTGCACATGGTGCTCTATAAAAAGCATGAAAAAAGCATTAAAAAGCAAGCTACATGGCCTGCACAAACAGATCTTTTTGAATCCCAGAAACGTGATATTCTGGAGATCAGCCTATGGGGTTTGATTTTATAGAAACAATTGTTTTCAAATTCTCAGATTCTCAGGCTGTGATTCTATAGAGGTGAATCTTGATGGGAGGCTTTGGGGTTTGATTCCAAAAGGCAGGTTTCGGCTGAGCGCTGCCTACCACCGGTGGTGGTAGGCGGGGCTCGGGCCTGGGCAGCGGTGCGGCCAGCCCAAATCGATGGATTTTGGTGGATTTGGAGCAGGACGCATTGCCGTCGGAGCCCGAGCGCTGCCTACCACCACTGGTGGTAGGCGGGGCTTGGGTGTTGAGAGGGGAGGAGGAGGAAGGGCCCAATCCTCCACCTTTCTTAGTCATCCCTTTGCCTTTGCTGCCCTTTCGCGCATCAGCGCTTGAGCCCCGCCTACCACCAGTGGTGGTAGGCAGCGCTCGGGCTCCGACGGCAATGCGTCCTGCTCCAAATCCACCAAAATCCATCGATTTGGGCTGGCCGCACCGCTGCCCAGGCCCGAGCCCCGCCTACCACCACCGGTGGTAGGCAGCGCTCAGCCGAAACCTGCCTTTTGGAATCAAACCCCAAAGCCTCCCATCAAGATTCACCTCTATAGAATCACAGCCTGAGAATCTGAGAATTTGAAAACAATTGTCTCTATAAAATCAAACCCCATAGGCTGATCTCCAGAATATCACGTTTCTGGGATTCAAAAAGATCTGTTTGTGCAGGCCATGTAGCTTGCTTTTTAATGCTTTTTTCATGCTTTTTATAGAGCACCATGTGCAATTTGACAAGCTGATTATACGGCCACTACCTTCAATTTCACAGAGCACAAGGTGCACTTGGACAAGCTGATGTTAAAATAGGGATGTTGAGATCTGCGATGAGACAAGTGTGGAAAACAAGCTAAAATTATATATGTATAAAAAGCATTGTCCTGCCACGATTTTGGGTTGGCTTCGTAAGCGGATGGATGTGGCAAAAATGAAAAATGAAAAGCAGTGTAAATTGGGACGACATGACAAGCCTCCATGGGCAGAAGCCTCACATTGGGCCTTGAGTTCTTCTAACTCCTCCAGGTGCTTCTTTTTCTTCTTGTCTGCAGCCCGATGCTCTTCCCGCGCCCATAAGACTCGCTTGATAGTTGCCCAGCTCCGAGACGGTCTCCCGGACTCGATGTCAACGTCCATCTCCCCACAAGCAAAGGAAGCTAGGACCACCTCTTTCTCAGCCTCAACATCATCTGATGTTTCCAAATCAACTCAATCTTCTGAATCAAATGCAAATTGCAAAAGTTCTGGCTTCTATGGCGATAAAGCATTTAAAAGCTATCAATCTCATCACCGTTTCATGATGCACGAACTTCAGAAAGCTTGAGTGACATAATGTCGCTGGACAGTCTAACAACAATTAAATACACTTATAAACAATATAATATCAAATCATATCAAATCTCTTTTAGTCCCGGCTGGTGAAATGATTGACGCCCTATGAAAGTTGCAAACTTCCTGCATATACGCCATATGGATGGACTATGATGAACTCACTATTCCGTAGTATTCCATCCCACAGAATGATTTGGTGTCAAAAGCTGCGCCTTCTAACTTCTGCTGGAGAGGTGCAGCAAAGAAAGGTGCAGCAGGGGTCAGGAGAGGTGCAGGAGGGGTGCATGAGGTCAGGAGAGGTGCAGGAGAGGTCAGGAGAGGTGCCATGCAAGCCCAACACGTAATCACATCTGATAGCTCTATATAAAAGCACAAAAAAGCTTTGCATAGCTTCGCATTTGTTTTGAAATGGTTTGAAGTGTCTTTCGGAAAGCCTTCTAACTTCTGCTGGAGAGGTGCAGGGAAGAGAGGCGCAGCAGGGGTCAGGAGAGGTGCAGGAGGGGTGCTGGAGAGGTCAGGAGAGGTGCAGGAGAGGTGCAGGAGAGGTCAGGAGAGGTGCCATGCAAGCCCAACATGTAATCACATCTGATAGCTCTATATAAAAGCACAAAAAAGCTTTGCATAGCTTCGCATTTGTTTTGAAATGGTTTGAAGTGTCTTCCGGAAAGCCTTCTAACTTCTGCTGGTGAGGTGCAGGGAAGAGAGGCGCAGCAGGGGTCAGGAGAGGTGCAGGAGGGGTGCAGGAGAGGTCAGGAGAGGTGCAGGAGAGGTGCAGGAGAGGTGCAGGAGAGGTGCAGGAGAGGTGCAGGAGAGGAGGTTTGTATCATACAATATCATACATGTGCATACCATATCATACCATGCAATCCGCAGAAAACGGTCCCCAAGACGGCTCAACAAATTCACAAGTTTTAAACGCGAAAAATTACAAAAATTGCCAAATCGTGCCAAATCTGGTTGCCTGTTCCCACAACCCTCCAAGCCGTGCAGTTGGAAAAGGAAGCGGCCATCGATGAACAATGATGAACATAAATGAACAAACACGAACTCGGATGAAGTTAAACCTGGTGTTAAATGGCCCTGAATAAGGTATTATCAACCCCCAAGTTCTGGATGGTAGAACGTGGAGCTACAGGACGCGTGGCACCTTCGCCAAGACTCATGGAGCTGGGCTTGAAATCTCTTGTCGCACTCGACAGCAGTGGATTCGGCATCCGAGAGTCATAAGCCGGATGTCTATGTCTCAAAATTCGGACCCCCCAAGTGGATTGTTTATATTATATGTTTTATATTATATGATGATTTTCAATCATTTGCTCTGTTGAAAATGACTTGTTGGTTCCCCAATATGGGAATGATATGCCGATATGCCCAAATCTGTTTCACAGCACGGATTTCATCATACCTGCGATGCCATACATGCATTTGTGAGCCAAACTGCTCCAGACGTGCAAGCGAAATATATTTCAGAAATTCTTTCACATACCCTCCCCTAAAATTTCAGTGGCCGAGGGGGTCACTATGTTGTAGCTGTAATGTGGTGTACTGCAGTTAGCGTAGTGTAGTGTGATGTAGTTGTAGTGGTAGTTGTAGAGTTGTAGTGTAGTGGCAGTTGTAGTTGTAGTTGTAGTTGTCTATCTATCTATTTACCTGCAAGCGTGAAAACGAAGCTATTGATTAGGATAGATTCGACCTCAAAATGATTGGCCAATGTCTGGTACAGTGGTACAGCACACTCTTCTGCCTCTGGTGCGGCGTAAAGTAAGGTTCCGGTGATGCTGTGCGCCTAGAAAACAGTGTTTCCTTCCATGCGTTCCTATGCTTTCAACTGCTGACAAAATAACGCTTCTGAGCGTTGCACCTACTGAATCCCTGTGGCCACACAATAAATCCCGCGTTAACATATTTAACAAAGACTCGGGAAATATTGTTTGTTTGCATCTGTTCCTATGTGTTCAATTACGTAGTGAACGTAAGCATTGCGATTACTAAATTTACTAAATCCCCATGGCCACGGCATATTCAATTTGACTGTGGCGGAGGAAAATAGGTTAAGAACCGATGATAGAATCACCTACTCGACTTTGCCGCAAATATAATATCATGCTGCGGACCCCCATCGAAGAGAAAGGAAAGGATCAAACGTTTGTAATGAAAGACATCCTCATTTTCCCACGGCTACATGTTTGCAATACATTGCAATACCAATTGATGCATTGATACCATCTCCTGCCATTCCTTGCGCCCCTAGGTCCCACCTACCTGCCTACATCTGCCTACCAAACTTCCCTACTGAATTCATTCAGTAAATGAACCACCTTCCTCACACACCGGGGCTTGAATCCGGGACCCGAACCCGGGATGGGAACCCGAATCCGGGACCCGAATGCGGGGCCCGAATCCGAAACCCGGATCCGGGGCCCGAATCCGGGGCTCGAATCCGGGGCCCGAATGTGGCGCCCGAATCCGGAACCGAAATCAAAATTATAAAAGAATATCAAAGAATATAAAAATTGAACTTGAAGTTATCTCGAGATTCGGTCTAGTAGTCACTGTTCCTAATACATTTCCAATCCCCTATACAAAGGCTACTGAATTATGGTTTCTGCATGGTGTTTCTTTGTAAAAAAAAACGCTCGTGGATTTACTCTCCATTCGCCATTTTAGTGAGGAAGTTGCTTTCCAACCGTGGAATAACCATGGGATGTTCTGGTTTTCCCGTGGTTTCCCCAGATTTTCACAAAACTCACAGAGGTTTCCAACCACTGCAATGCACCAGCCGCGGGGCTGCCCTTCTGGTGCTGCTGCGGCCTGACTATGCTCCAGAATCTCAGGCCCCTCCTCCTGCGGCTTGGCCGTGATAAGAATCTACCGCGGAAATTCACACAGCTTGAAACCTGGAAAGCAGCACAAACCATGCGTGTTTTGGATTTCACCTGCCCCAAATGGCCCTGAGAAACTTCAAAAAGGGGCTCCAAACTGGATGCCCAAAGATTCGCCCAAATTTCTGCGCTTGTCCCTGACACAGTCCAACCAGTGCGGGTGGGAGGCTTGACACCAGGAGGGCGCCGAATGACATATTTGTACTCCAGTCTCTTTGAACTCGAGGATGCCTGCGACTTGGCGGAGTGTGAGCTGCGGCATTCCGCTGGCAAAAGCTGAATTGGTGTGTACATGATACGACACAAAAAGGAACAACAGCTTTGAGACGGTCTATGCATACTTTGTCTTTCAATATATTTCCGATTCCTTCAGTATGTTTCTATAACCCCATGACATGAGAAAATCCCAACATATCCCAACCATCAGCCTCCTCTGGAGGGCCCACATCGGAGATGTCAATTCTCTTCCACAGGGGCTAATTCAACGGCTTCGGCACTACTGCCTGACGCGCCAGGGATGAAATGACTTGGGGAAAATGCCCCAATGTTTGGCCACTCAACCCATAGGGAAACTGATGCTCAACCCATCAAAGTTGGGGACGTTCCCTTCAATTTTCAGACAGCCCCAGTTGTTCCAACGAAATTTGCCAAAAGGCTTCCAACTGATGGAGATGTTTGGATAATTTTGGAGTGGAGCTTTCGGCAAGACCCAGGGAATTTGTGTGTTTTTTGATGAAACAACGGACATGGATGAACTGAAGCACCACGACAGCTGGCAGAGCCATAGATGAGTCATTCAATCCCAGAGGCTACCAAGGGGCCAACTAGCCATGAAAAAGTGAGCTCAAGTGGACGCCGGTGAACGCCAAAGGTGATGCAAAATCCGTCATTGGTTAACCCCTTCTGGGATGGATCAAGACCAAAACATATATGGGAGGTTTCCTAAGTCATGGGTACCCCCATAGCTGGATGGTTTATGTCATGGGAAATCCATCTATAAATGGGATGATTTGGGGGTACTGTATTTTAGGAAACCTCCATATGGAAATGGGCTGGGTTTGACAATAGAGATTTAATGACTCACTAAATCCCTAGAATCCCATATCAAATCCCCTTAACAATCCATATGAAGCCTTTATAAATATCATAAATATCATATCAAATCCAGACATTTCGCAGATGTGCCATGCAACTTAAATACCCCCTATGTTGCCACTGCTCTTGGGTCATTGATGCATTTCATTTTGTGTATCAGCAAGATGGTGATAAGGAGTTTATCCATTTTTCCATCCATCTTTTCATCCACTTCATCCAATGGCATCCAATCCTGCGCATGTGCAGGGGATGATCTCGCCTCAGGAAGGCCGTGGCGGTGCGAGGTGGAGCTGCAACAGGGCAGGGGGAGGCTTCAGCTACAGCACTGACGCGGCCGGCTCATGATCCAAAATGGCTTTGGGCAGCCCGCTAAATCTGATTGAAATCTCTGATCAATGGAAAAAAATGAAACACAATAAATGAAATTTCAAGGGATACCCCCCCTCTGAAATTTCATTTATGAAAGGGTGGTGATAAACAAATAAATATTCGTGATACAACTACCATCTATGATCATCTATGTATCTCTACGTCATGGCTAAACCACCTCTGCTGGCGCAGGGGTCTCCATGGACTCGGAAGGCACGGGCTTCGGCTCCTGGCCATGGGCTGAGGTCGAGTCCTTGGATGCTATGAAACTATTTCATCGTATTTCTCACCCGTGAAAAATTTTGTCCATGGGACTTCATGGTACGACTGTACCTTTCATATTTGAACTGGCAATTTGATCTTGTGCTTCAAGATTCATGACATACGTCTAGGAAACAGTGTCATTGAGAATCGCCAGTAACGCCAGTACTGATCAACATTTCATCTGATACTAATTTAATTGTTTGCGCTTGCAGTAACAATGAATTTATCATAAAAGTGTTTTTGAATGTTTTTGAAATTTGTGTTTCAAACTTCAAGAAACCCAACGTGCCTCAAGTTTCTCTGCAGCCGGCCTTGCACATGAACTACAATTCAGCAGAATGAGATAAAATAACATCAAGAGCAACATGTTTTTGGGCGGTTTCAACCAGTTTCAACCTTTTTCAACCTTTTTCAACCTTTTTCAACCCGTGTCAACTCACACGAAGAATTAGATCTGGGTTTGCCCAAAAATGAGTCATCCAATGGTTTGTCATTACGGAAAGATCTGGAAATCGATCCCCTGACTGCAATTTCCATGCGGACCCAGAGTCCCAAAAACAACAACGAATCAAAAACGATGAGTTCCCGGCTCCGCCGGAGCTGCAGCTGCCGGTCCTTTTGCAGGACCCTTGCCGCCCTTCCTGGGTGAACCAACCGTCAGCACTCCACGCTGCGTCATGGTTTGGGTGATGCTTTGGGTGATAACGATGGCTACTGAGATGACAAGCGCTGAATGATGGGTCTGGGTCCCAAGATCGATTTAGGCCCGGTAGTATGGGGTCAAGCTCAGCACCAACCAAGCGTTCATGGCAAAGTCTTGTAAACATCATCCTGCTGCGGTATAGTTCTGTTTTGTACTTAGAATTCAATCTCAAGGGCCACAGGGGGAAGGGATCATCAATTTTTTCCATTTGCCGATGAGTCTATGATGGGCTCCAAGCACTGAGGATCCAAACGCCTTACCCTTGGGCCCTTTTCCTGGAATGTGACGCCCCGAGGACATCCCGGAAGTGCAAGTGAGCCACATGACTGCATACATCCTATGGATTGAGAATTATCTTCATGCACCTGTACCTGTACCTCTGGAAAAGGAAATGGATGCACCGTGCAGAATCTGGAGTCGAGACATATTTGTGGAATTTCCACTGAAGTTTGATGCTTGACTGTTGCAGCATGGCTGCCCATGGCCCTCTCCACCCGCACAATTGATCCATTTCAGGAGGTTGAAAAGTTTGAGCAACACAATTTGCGCCATGACCCAGCAAACTGCCGCTATCTCCAGTCTCCTGCCGCTGGTGCTGCAGCTTCAGCTCCAGCTTCAGCAGTTGGAGCGGCCTGGACATTCAACATGTGAGGCGTTTCATATCCTGGTTGTTTCAGCTATGTCTTTGCCCATCTCTCTCTCTCTCTATCTGCGAAAATATATAGATAATTATAGATCTACAATGAGATCATAAATAAGCAAACAAATAAATATTCGTGATACATGCAACTACCATCTATGATCATCTATGATCATCTATGTATGTCTACGTCATGGCTAAACCACCTCTGCTGGCGCAGGGGTCTCCATGGACTCGGAAGGCACGGGCTTCGGCTCCTGGCCATGGGCTGAGGTCGAGTCCTTGGATGCTATGAAACTATTTCATCGTATTTCTCACCCGTGAAAAATTTTGTCCATGGGACTTCATGGTACGACTGTACCTTTCATATTTGAACTGGCAATTTGATCTTGTGCTTCAAGATTCATGACATACGTCTAGGAAACAGTGTCATTGAGAATCGCCAGTAACGCCAGTACTGATCAACATTTCATCTGATACTCATTTAATTGTTTGCACTTACAGTAACAATGAATTTCTCACAAAAGTGTTTTTGAATGTTTTTGACATGTGGGTTTAAAACTTCGAAACCCGACCCACCTCAAGTTTCTCTGCAGCAGGCCTTGCACATGCACTACAATTCAGATAAGTCATGGGCAGAATGAGATCAAATGACATCAAGAGCAACATGTTTTTGGGCGGTTTCAACCAGTTTCAACCTTTTTCAACCCGTGTCAACTCACACGAAGAATTAGATCTGGGTTTGCCCAAACATGGGTCATCCAATGGTTTGTCATTACGGAAAGATCTGGAAATCGATCCCCTGACTGCAATTTCCGTGCGGACTCAGAGTCCCAAAAACAACAACGAATCGAAAACGATGAGTTCCCGGCTCCGCCGCTGGAGCTGCAGCTGCGGGTCCTTTTGCAGGACCCTTGCCGCCCTTCCTGGGTGAACCATCCGTCAGCACTCCACGCTGCGTCAAGGTTTGGGTGATGCTTTGGGTGATAACGATGGCTACTGTGAGATGACAAGCGCTGAATGATTGGTCTGGGTCCCAAGATCGATTTAGGCCCGGTAGTATGGGGTCAAGCTCAGCACCAAGCCAGCGTTCATGGCAAAGTCTTGTAAACATCATCCTGCTGCGGTATAGTTCTGTTTTGTACTTAGAATTCAATCTCAAGGGCCACAGGGGGAAGGGATCATCAACACTCCCATTTGCCGATGAGTCTATGATGGGCTCCAAGCACTGAGGATCCAAACGCCTTACCCTTGGGCCCTTTTCCTGGAACGTGACGCCCCGAGGACATCCCGGAAGTGCAAGTGAGCCACATGACTGCGTACATCCTAATGGATTGAGAATTATCTTCATGCACCTGTACCTGTACCTCCGGAAAAGGAAATGGATGCACCGTGCAAAATCTGGAGTCGAGACATATTTGTGGAATTTCCACTGAAGTTTGATGCTTGACTGTTGCAGTATTGCCGCCCATGGCCCCCTCCACCCACACAATTGATCCATTTCAGGAGGTTGAAATGTTTGAGCAACACAATTCGCGCCATGACCCAGCAAACTGCCGCTATCTCCAGTCTCCTGCCGCTGGTGCTGCAGCTTCAGCTCCAGCTTCAGCAGTTGGAGCGGCCTGGACATTCAACATGTGAGGCGTTTCATATCCCGGTTGTTTCAGCTATGTCTTTGGCCATATCTCTCTCTCTCTCTCTATCTACGAAAATAAATAGAGAATTATAGATCTACACATAAATAAGCAAACAAATAAAAATTCGTGATACATGCAACTACCATCTATGATCATCTATGATCATCTATGTATGTCTACGTCATGGCTAAACCACCTCTGCTGGCGCAGGGGTCTCCATGGACTCGGAAGGCACGGGCTTCGGCTCCTGGCCATGGGCTGAGGTCGTCGAGTCCAACTTGGATGCTATGAAACTATTTCAATCTATTTCATAGTATTTCTCACCCGTGTGATTTTTGTCCATGGGACTTCATGGTACGATTGCACCTTTCATATTTGAACTGGCAATTTGATCTTGTGCTTCAAGATTCATGACATACGTCTAGGAAACAGTGTCATTGAGAATCGCCAGTAACGCCAGTACTGATCAACATTTCATCTGATATCACCTGATACTAATTTGAAGTTAATAATTAAGCTATGTTAAGCTCCTCAGAAAAAATATTTTGGACAGGTACGTTTCAAACTTCGAGAAACCCAACGTGCCTCAAGTTTCTCTGCAGCCGGCCTTGCACATGAACTACAATTCAGATGAGTCATGAGCAGAATGAGATAAAATGACATCAAGAGCAACATGTTTTTGGGCGGTTTCAACCAGTTTCAACCTTTTTCAACCTTTTTCAACCCGTGTCAACTCACACGAAGAATTAGATCTGGGTTTGCCCAAAAATGAGTCATCCAATGGTTTGTCATTACGGAAAGATCTGGAAATCGATCCCCTGACTGCAATTTCCATGCGGACCCAGAGTCCCAAAAACAAAAACGAATCAAAAACGATGAGTTCCCGGCTCCGCTGGAGCTGCAGCTGCCGGTCCTTTTGCAGGACCCTTGCCGCCCTTCCTGGGTGAACCATCCGTCAGCACTCCACGCTGCGTCATGGTTTGAGTGATGCTTTGGGTGATAACGATGGCTACTGAGATGACAAGCGCTGAATGATGGGTCTGGGTCCCAAGATCGATTTAGGCCCGGTAGTATGGGGTCAAGCTCAGCACCAACCAAGCGTTCATGGCAAAGTCTTGCAAACATCATCCTGCTGCGGTATAGTTCTGTTTTGTACTTAGAATTCAATCTCAAGGGCCACAGGGGGAAGGGATCATCAACACTCCCATTTGCCGATGAGTCTATGATGGGCTCCAAGCACTGAGGATCCAAACGCCTTACCCTTGGGCCCTTTTCCTGGAACGTGACGCCCCGAGGACATCCCGGAAGTGCAAGTGAGCCACATGACTGCGTACATCCTAATGGATTGAGAATTATCTTCATGCACCTGTACCTGTACCTCCGGAAAAGGAAATGGATGCACCGTGCAAAATCTGGAGTCGAGACATATTTGTGGAATTTCCACTGAAGTTTGATGCTTGACTGTTGCAGTATTGCCGCCCATGGCCCCCTCCACCCACACAATTGATCCATTTCAGGAGGTTGAAATGTTTGAGCAACACAATTCGCGCCATGACCCAGCAAACTGCCGCTATCTCCAGTCTCCTGCCGCTGGTGCTGCAGCTTCAGCTCCAGCTTCAGCAGTTGGAGCGGCCTGGACATTCAACATGTGAGGCGTTTCATATCCTGGTTTTTTCAGCTATTTCTTTGGCCATTTCTTTGGCCATCTCTCTCTCTCTCTCTACAAAAACAAATTAATTATAGATATACAATGAGATCATAAATAAGCAAACAAATAAAAATTCGTGATACATGCAACTACCATCTATGATCATCTATGATCATCTATGATATCTATGTATGTCTACGTCATGGCTAAACCACCTCTGCTGGCGCAGGGGTCTCCATGGACTCGGAAGGCACGGGCTTCGGCTCCTGGCCATGGGCTGAGGTCGTCGAGTCCTAACTTGGATGCTATGAAACTATTTCATAGTATTTCTCACCCGTGTGATTTTTGTCCATGGGACTTCATGCTACGATTGTACCTTTCATATTTGAACTGGCAATTTGATCTTGTGCTTCAAGATTCATGACATACGTCTAGGAAACAGTGTCATCGAGAATCGCCAGTACTGATCAACATTTCATCTGATATCATCTGATACTAATTTGAAGTTAATAATTAAGCTATGTTAAGCTCCTCAGAAAAGTATTTTGGACAGGTACGTTTCAAACTTCGAGAAACCCAACGCGCCTCAAGTTTCTCTGCAGCCGGCCTTGCACATGAACTACAATTCAGCAGAATGAGATCAAATGACATCAAGAGCAACATGTTTTTGGGCGGTTTCAACCAGTTTCAACCTTTTTCAACCTTTTTCAACCCGTGTCAACTCACACGAAGAATTAGATCTGGGTTTGCCCAAACATGGGTCATCCAATGGTTTGTCATTACGGAAAGATCTGGAAATCGATCCCCTGACTGCAATTTCCATGCGGACCCAGAGTCCCAAAAACAACAACGAATCGAAAACGATGAGTTCCCGGCTCCGCTGGAGCTGCAGCTGCCGGTCCTTTTGCAGGACCCTTGCCGCCCTTCCTAGGTGAACCATCCGTCAGCACTCCACGCTGCGTCATGGTTTGGGTGATGCTTTGGGTGATAACGATGGCTACTGTGAGATGACAAGCGCTGAATGATGGGTCTGGGTCCCAAGATCGATTTAGGCCCGGTAGTACGGTGTCAAGCTCAGCACCAAGCAAGCGTTCATGGCAAAGTCTTGTAAACATCATCCTGCTGCGGTATAGTTTTGTTTTGTACTTAGAATTCAATCTCAAGGGCCACAGGGGGAAGGGATCATCAACTCTCCCATTTGCCGATGAGTCTATGATGGGCTCCAAGCACTGAGGATCCAAACGCCTTACCCTTGGGCCCTTTTCCTGGGACGTGACGCCCCGAGGACATCCCGGAAGTGCAAGTGAGCCACATGACTGCGTACATCCTATGGATTGAGAATTATCTTCATGCACCTGTACCTGTACCTCCGGAAAAGGAAATGGATGCACCGTGCAAAATCTGGAGTCGAGCCATATTTGTGGAATTTCCACTGAAGTTTGATGCTTGACTGTTGCAGTATTGCTGCCCATGGCCCTCTCCACCCGCACAATTGATCCATTTCAGGAGGTTGAAATGTTTGAGCAACACAATTTGCGCCATGACCCAGCAAACCGCCGCTATCTCCAGTCTCCTGCCGCTGGTGCTGCAGCTTCAGCTCCAGCTTCAGCAGTTGGAGCGGCCTGGACGTTCAACATGTGAGGCGTTTCATATCCCGGTTGTTTCAGCTATTTCTTTGGCCATCTCTCTCTCTCTCTCTACGAAAATATATAGATAATTATAGATATACAATGAGATCATAAATAAGCAAACAAATAAATATTCGTGATACAACTACCATCTATGATCATCTATGTATCTCTACGTCATGGCTAACCACCTCTGCTGGCGCAGGGGTCTCCATGGACTCGGAAGGCACGGGCTTCGGCTCCTGGCCATGGGCTGAGGTCGAGTCCTAACTTGGATGCTATGAAACTATTTCAATCTATTTCATAGTATTTCTCACCCGTGTGATTTTTGTCCATGGGACTTCATGGTACGATTGCACCTTTCATATTTGAACTGGCAATTTGATCTTGTGTTTCAAGATTCATGACATACGTCTAGGAAACAGTGTCATTGAGAATCGCCAGTAACGCCAGTACTGATCAACATTTCATCTGGTATCATCTGACACTAATTTGAAGTTAATAATTAAGCTATGTTGAGCTCCTCAGAAAATTATTTTGGACAGGTACGTTTCAAACTTCGAGAAACCCAACGTGCCTCAAGTTTCTCTGCAGCCGGCCTTGCACAGCCGGCCTTGCACATGAACTACAATTCAGATGAGTCATGAGCAGAATGAGATAAAATGACATCAAGAGCAACATGTTTTTGGGCGGTTTCAACCAGTTTCAACCTTTTTCAACCTTTTTCAACCCGTGTCAACTCACACGAAGAATTAGATCTGGGTTTGCCCAAAAATGAGTCATCCAATGGTTTGTCATTACGGAAAGATCTGGAAATCGATCCCCTGACTGCAATTTCCATGCGGACCCAGAGTCCCAAAAACAAAAACGAATCAAAAACGATGAGTTCCCGGCTCCGCTGGAGCTGCAGCTGCCGGTCCTTTTGCAGGACCCTTGCCGCCCTTCCTGGGTGAACCATCCGTCAGCACTCCACGCTGCGTCATGGTTTGAGTGATGCTTTGGGTGATAACGATGGCTACTGAGATGACAAGCGCTGAATGATGGGTCTGGGTCCCAAGATCGATTTAGGCCCGGTAGTATGGGGTCAAGCTCAGCACCAAGCAAGCGTTCATGGCAAAGTCTTGTAAACATCATCCTGCTGCGGTATAGTTCTGTTTTGTACTTAGAATTCAATCTCAAGGGCCACAGGGGGAAGGGATCATCAACTCTCCCATTTGCCGATGAGTCTATGATGGGCTCCAAGCACTGAGGATCCAAACGCCTTACCCTTGGGCCCTTTTCCTGGGACGTGACGCCCCGAGGACATCCCGGAAGTGCAAGTGAGCCACATGACTGCGTACATCTTATGGATTGAGAATATTTGAGAATTATCTTCATGCACCTGTACCTGTACCTCCGGAAAAGGAAATGGATGCACCGTGCAAAATCTGGAGTCGAGACATATTTGTGGAATTTCAACTGAAGTTTGATGCTTGACTGTTGCAGTATTGCTGCCCATGGCCCTCTCCACCCGCACAATTGATCCATTTCAGAGGTTGAAATGTTTGAGCAGCACAATTTGCGCCATGACCCAGCAAACTGCTGCTATCTCCAGTCTCCTGCCGCTGGTGCTGCAGCTTCAGCTCCAGCTTCAGCAGTTGGAGCGGCCTGGACATTCAACATGTGAGGCGTTTCATATCCTGGTTTTTTCAGCTATTTCTTTGGCCATCTCTCTCTCTCTCTCTACAAAAACAAATTAATTATAGATATACAATGAGATCATAAATAAGCAAACAAATAAAAATTCGTGATACATGCAACTACCATCTATGATCATCTATGATCATCTATGATATCTATGTATGTCTACGTCATGGCTAAACCACCTCTGCTGGCGCAGGGGTCTCCATGGACTCGGAAGGCACGGGCTTCGGCTCCTGGCCATGGGCTGAGGTCGTCGAGTCCTAACTTGGATGCTATGAAACTATTTCATAGTATTTCTCACCCGTGTGATTTTTGTCCATGGGACTTCATGCTACGATTGTACCTTTCATATTTGAACTGGCAATTTGATCTTGTGCTTCAAGATTCATGACATACGTCTAGGAAACAGTGTCATCGAGAATCGCCAGTACTGATCAACATTTCATCTGATATCATCTGATACTAATTTGAAGTTAATAATTAAGCTATGTTAAGCTCCTCAGAAAAGTATTTTGGACAGGTACGTTTCAAACTTCGAGAAACCCAACGCGCCTCAAGTTTCTCTGCAGCCGGCCTTGCACATGAACTACAATTCAGCAGAATGAGATCAAATGACATCAAGAGCAACATGTTTTTGGGCGGTTTCAACCAGTTTCAACCTTTTTCAACCTTTTTCAACCCGTGTCAACTCACACGAAGAATTAGATCTGGGTTTGCCCAAACATGGGTCATCCAATGGTTTGTCATTACGGAAAGATCTGGAAATCGATCCCCTGACTGCAATTTCCATGCGGACCCAGAGTCCCAAAAACAACAACGAATCGAAAACGATGAGTTCCCGGCTCCGCTGGAGCTGCAGCTGCCGGTCCTTTTGCAGGACCCTTGCCGCCCTTCCTAGGTGAACCATCCGTCAGCACTCCACGCTGCGTCATGGTTTGGGTGATGCTTTGGGTGATAACGATGGCTACTGTGAGATGACAAGCGCTGAATGATGGGTCTGGGTCCCAAGATCGATTTAGGCCCGGTAGTACGGTGTCAAGCTCAGCACCAAGCAAGCGTTCATGGCAAAGTCTTGTAAACATCATCCTGCTGCGGTATAGTTTTGTTTTGTACTTAGAATTCAATCTCAAGGGCCACAGGGGGAAGGGATCATCAACTCTCCCATTTGCCGATGAGTCTATGATGGGCTCCAAGCACTGAGGATCCAAACGCCTTACCCTTGGGCCCTTTTCCTGGGACGTGACGCCCCGAGGACATCCCGGAAGTGCAAGTGAGCCACATGACTGCGTACATCTTATGGATTGAGAATTATCTTCATGCACCTGTACCTGTACCTCCGGAAAAGGAAATGGATGCACCGTGCAAAATCTGGTGTCGAGACATATTTGTGGAATTTCCACTGAAGTTTGATGCTTGACTGTTGCAGTATTGCTGCCCATGGCCCTCTCCACCCGCACAATTGATCCATTTCAGGAGGTTGAAATGTTTGAGCAACACAATTTGCGCCATGACCCAGCAAACTGCCGCTATCTTCAGTCTCCTGCCGCTGGTGCTGCAGCTTCAGCTCCAGCTTCAGCAGTTGGAGCGGCCTGGACATTCAACATGTGAGGCGTTTCATATCCCGGTTGTTTCAGCTATTTCTTTGGCCATCTCTCTCTCTATAAAAATAATTAAATTAATTATAGATATACAATGGGATCATAAATAAGCAAACAAATAAATATTCGTGATACATGCAACTACCATCTATGATCATCTATGTATGTCTACGTCATGGCTAAACCACCTCTGCTGGCGCAGGGGTCTCCATGGACTCGGAAGGCACGGGCTTCGGCTCCTGGCCATGGGCTGAGGTCGAGTCCTAACTTGGATGCTATGAAACTATTTCATCGTATTTCTCACCCGTGTGATTTTTGTCCATGGGACTTCATGGTACGATTGTACCTTTCATATTTGAACTTGCAATTTGATCTTGTGTTTCAAGATTCATGACATACGTCTAGGAAACAGTGTCATTGAGAATCGCCAGTAACGCCAGTACTGATCAACATTTCATCTGATATCATCTGATACTAATTTGAAGTTAATAATTAAGCTATGTTAAGCTCCTCAGAAAAGTATTTTGGACAGGTACGTTTCAAACTTCGAGAAACCCAACGCGCCTCAAGTTTCTCTGCAGCCGGCCTTGCACATGAACTACAATTCAGCAGAATGAGATCAAATGACATCAAGAGCAACATGTTTTTGGGCGGTTTCAACCAGTTTCAACCTTTTTCAACCTTTTTCAACCCGTGTCAACTCACACGAAGAATTAGATCTGGGTTTGCCCAAACATGGGTCATCCAATGGTTTGTCATTACGGAAAGATCTGGAAATCGATCCCCTGACTGCAATTTCCATGCGGACCCAGAGTCCCAAAAACAACAACGAATCGAAAACGATGAGTTCCCGGCTCCGCTGGAGCTGCAGCTGCCGGTCCTTTTGCAGGACCCTTGCCGCCCTTCCTAGGTGAACCATCCGTCAGCACTCCACGCTGCGTCATGGTTTGGGTGATGCTTTGGGTGATAACGATGGCTACTGTGAGATGACAAGCGCTGAATGATGGGTCTGGGTCCCAAGATCGATTTAGGCCCGGTAGTACGGTGTCAAGCTCAGCACCAAGCAAGCGTTCATGGCAAAGTCTTGTAAACATCATCCTGCTGCGGTATAGTTTTGTTTTGTACTTAGAATTCAATCTCAAGGGCCACAGGGGGAAGGGATCATCAACTCTCCCATTTGCCGATGAGTCTATGATGGGCTCCAAGCACTGAGGATCCAAACGCCTTACCCTTGGGCCCTTTTCCTGGGACGTGACGCCCCGAGGACATCCCGGAAGTGCAAGTGAGCCACATGACTGCGTACATCCTATGGATTGAGAATTATCTTCATGCACCTGTACCTGTACCTCCGGAAAAGGAAATGGATGCACCGTGCAAAATCTGGAGTCGAGCCATATTTGTGGAATTTCCACTGAAGTTTGATGCTTGACTGTTGCAGTATTGCTGCCCATGGCCCTCTCCACCCGCACAATTGATCCATTTCAGGAGGTTGAAATGTTTGAGCAACACAATTTGCGCCATGACCCAGCAAACCGCCGCTATCTCCAGTCTCCTGCCGCTGGTGCTGCAGCTTCAGCTCCAGCTTCAGCAGTTGGAGCGGCCTGGACGTTCAACATGTGAGGCGTTTCATATCCCGGTTGTTTCAGCTATTTCTTTGGCCATCTCTCTCTCTCTCTCTACGAAAATATATAGATAATTATAGATATACAATGAGATCATAAATAAGCAAACAAATAAATATTCGTGATACAACTACCATCTATGATCATCTATGTATCTCTACGTCATGGCTAACCACCTCTGCTGGCGCAGGGGTCTCCATGGACTCGGAAGGCACGGGCTTCGGCTCCTGGCCATGGGCTGAGGTCGAGTCCTAACTTGGATGCTATGAAACTATTTCAATCTATTTCATAGTATTTCTCACCCGTGTGATTTTTGTCCATGGGACTTCATGGTACGATTGCACCTTTCATATTTGAACTGGCAATTTGATCTTGTGTTTCAAGATTCATGACATACGTCTAGGAAACAGTGTCATTGAGAATCGCCAGTAACGCCAGTACTGATCAACATTTCATCTGGTATCATCTGACACTAATTTGAAGTTAATAATTAAGCTATGTTGAGCTCCTCAGAAAATTATTTTGGACAGGTACGTTTCAAACTTCGAGAAACCCAACGTGCCTCAAGTTTCTCTGCAGCCGGCCTTGCACATGAACTACAATTCACATGAGTCATGCGCGGACTGAAATACAATGAAATACAATAAAATCAGAACATGTTTGTGCGGTTTCAACCTGTTTTAACCTGTCTCAATCTTTTCCAACCCATGAACAAGTGGGTTTATTTGAAAATTGGGTGCCCCAACATTACATCAAAACGATGAGCTCCCGGCTCTGCTGGAGCTGCAGCGGACCCGGGTCCTTTTGCAGGGCCCTTGCCGCCCTTCCTGGGTGATTGGTTGGACAGCGGAGATTCCCTTCCCCCTGATTGGTTGGACAGCGGTGATTGGTTGGACTTCCTGAGTATCATTTGAATTCGGATCGATAAAGGTGATTTTCAGTGGGATATCTGTTAAATTAATACCCTGAGATTAATTCTGACAAGGAAAAACGAGCCCTTCAATAATTGTTCAATACCAATTTCGGATTTAGTCTGATCGGGAGGATCGGATTATTCTCTTCACAAGTTTCAGAGAGCAAGCCTTGAAGAAGTTGGGCAATCATTGGCAAACTAGGTGATGGTTTGAGCGACATGGCTGATTAATGACCATCAATGAAGGGGTAGCTAGGCTCATCACAATATCCTGTTCCTGAAGATTAGTTAAATACAAACGACCCTTGACACATGACAAACCAGAGTTCTGCAAACAAACCTCCAACTCAGAACTTCGTAGTAAGCGTTGGTGACACATGCTTGTAAACAGCATCCTGCCACAGCACAGTTCTGCTGTACTGTTTCTTTTGCAAATCTGGGCGAATTCAGACATATTCAGAACTCAATGTTTGATAATGCTTGGGGAAAGGATTTTCCAACTCTTGCCTGTCAGCCGATGGGACTATGATCACCTCAAAGCAGCACTGAGGATTCAGACGCCTTGCCCTTGGGGCCTTTTCCTGGGACGTTACCCGACGAAGGTGAGTCACCGGCGGAGAGATATCGATGCTGGACATTGCTTGACCATTATGACCGCCCATGGCCCCTCCCACCGATCCAATCCAGGGAATTGAGATGATTGAGCCATAACCAAACCTCTATTTACAGCTGATGGACCTAAGACCTAGGTGATTAGGCATATGTTGGCAATCCTTTTTGGGCGACAAAGTTTGCGTGAGAGGAAGGGAACTGCCACCATCTCCAGCCTGCTGCGGCTGGTGCAGCTTCAGCTCCAGCTTCAGCAGTTGTGGCAGAAGCTTCTGTGGCCTGGACAAAAGACTCAACACATGAGGCGATTCATATCGTGATTAGTTCATAAATGTCCTTAGATGGCTCTATCTCTCTCTCTCTCTTATTATGTGAGTCTTTCTTTCTTTCTTTCTTTCTTTCTTTCTCTCTCTCTCTCTCTCTCTCTCTCTCTCTCCCCCTCCCTCCCTCCAAAAATCTGCTAGTGCATATATGTATATATATATATAGTATAATGTGTATACATGAAAATTACACAAAACTACATTGTATATCTATAACTGGAGCATCTTTGCCGACCATGGGCTGACGTTCTACAGAAACTTAGATTGGTGTTATGCAAGTGTTCCCTGCCCGGTTTTTTGTAGTAGATGGGACCTTTCATATCTAGAATTACAACCGTATAAGATTGATTATGTTTAATAAAATTGGTCATTGAGAATGGCCGGTTCCAATTACAACTTCACAAAAATGATAATTGCCGAATAATTCGAATAATTTGATTTGTGTAATTGACATTAGATAATTTCCTCGCAATATGGTTTTGAGATTGACGTCTCAAAATTCAGTGGTCATAAAAACCCAACCCGCCTCGAGCTTCTCTGCAGCTGGCCTAGCACATTACATTCAAACAAGTGCACACCATGAAATGTCTGAAAATCCAAACTGACCTAGAGCTGCTCTGGGGCCGCTTCAACCTCAAACGATAAGCTCGCGGCTCTGCCACCGGAGCTGCAGCTGCGGCTCCTTTTGCAGGGCCCTTGCCCTTCCTTGGTGAATCATATAGGACACCACAATAATGCTAATGACAAAAACAATAATTATTATAACAACATATAAAGTACTAGGACGCACACACACACAAACAGATATTATGACGCACCAAATAATCAACATAAAGACATTGATCAACACTCCTGTGAAAACTATAAGCTTTAGTAGTGCATCGCACGCGGAACTTCAAATCATAAAAGAAGTCTCAAACAACTGGGATAACCATCTCCAAGAATGCGTGAGGTTTGAGTGATAGCAATGGAACAATGGCTGACAAATGACAAGCAATAGATGGGGCTGGCACGACTTGCCCTTGGGCCCTTTCCCTGGGACGGGACCCGAGGACCATCCGGGTCATCCGGCAGATGGGACATGGCTGGAATCTCCACTGAATTCTTTGATGACTATGGACCTCTTAAAAAATGGCCCCCACACGCACAATTGATCCACTGGGAGTTGAAATGTTTGAGCCACAACCATAGCTCTAGAACCGATGGGCCTAGATTGGGCATTGGGCATGCTTGGGCCATTCGTTTTTTTGTGGTTTTTTGTGCCACTATTTGTGCACCAGAATCATACATGCGGCTACAGCCGAGGTCAACCTTTCCGTGCATACTCAATGCCTGCTGCTGCAATGATGACGATGTTCATCGCGCCCAGGATTGAATATCATGGGGTTTCACCCATCCACACGTCCGAAGATATTAAAAAATATGTCAGTATTGATTTCTGGCTTTTCATGCTTAATTAATCCTCGATTCTTGTAAACATCCTCATGTTTCACGTTTGAACATTGTTCTTCATGATTATCCTACCATTTCTGATAGTACAAATGTCATTGTTAAACCACATTTTCTTGTGGCGGTCCCGAAATTCTGGTTGTCATGGTTACCCAGCAGCCACCATCTCCAGCCTGCTGGTGCTGCAGTTTCCGCTCCAGCTTCAGCAGTTGGAGCAGCCTAGGTGCAGTGGATCGGTTTAAGGGATCATCATTGGGAACATCTTCACCAGAAAGCCATGGGTTTTCACCGTCAACATGTCCCCATGTTCCCCTATAAACCAATGATGCAGCAATTTAATTTGAATGTACTATGGCCGATTTTGGCTCCCTTTGTATCGTCTGTATGCCGCCTATATACATGACTTACATGACACAATTCATCATGTTCGTTCCAGTTCAGTTGTACCTGTTTCGTCTTTGACTGTTTTTGCAACAGCAGTTAGTTAACTGAGCATTATCTGTGCTGTAATTTCTGAAGTGTCACAGTTAGTTGATGAAGCATTGTTCTCTAACTATGCTGCTCTTACAGGATACAGAGTTGCTAATGTTGGCTTATCTTCAGCCTCAGCAGCCATTTCACGCATATGTAATACATAATGTAGTGAATGAGACATTTTTTGAAGACACACATTCTGACAAGGTAGATTGGTTAACATTATACAAATTTATACAATAGCGTTAGCTGTAAGTTTCTGGCGACTACATGTGGTGATTAAATGTCTGCTTAAAGTTCCATTGTTTGCATTGGTTCGCAAGATACACCACAGTATTCAGCAGTGAGTTGTATTCTTCCAGAGATCGTCAAACTTCAACAGGAACTTCTTGAAGCCCCGGGCCTCGCCTCGGAAGCTGGCCTTCAACGACAAAATTCACCATGCCATTTTGTCAAATCTTGAAATGTCTGCCCATCCAGGCTCACCTTGACCCATATATCCCATGTGTTGGGCCCTTTTTTTTTGAATCTGTATCAACCTGTTTCAATCCGTCAAAATCTGGTTGCATCCCAGGAGATCCAACGAATCGAAACAAACGAGTCGAGTTCCCGGCGCCGGCTCAGCCGGAGCTGCAGACCCGGGTGCTCCTTTTGCGCCCTTGCCGCCCTTCCTGGGTGAATCAGACAGAGATTCCCTTCACCTGAAGAATGATACCCATAGGATCCATGGTGCTGGTATATATGCTAACATTGGGGGTATATTGATGGTAAATGTTACCATATATGGCATACATGGATCCTATGGGATAATGATCATCAAATCAACGGTATGGTTATCAATGGTCAATGATAATCAACGTATTATCAACAGATAATCAATGATTGTGACAAAGACAGATAAATAACAACAGTCAACAATAAGCATACCATGCTAATAAAAACCACTGAAAAAAATGGTTCAGTAGTCGATTTGGCTAATTCGGGGATACCCAGAATTTGCTTTCTACTTCCATTAGGTAACAAATGGGTAATATGGTAAACCATAGTAAACCTAATAATTAATAAACCATCCTTTATATTACCATACATATACATGGGTGGTAAACATCATCACCAAACAGTAGGTTCATTGTGGGGTTGACCACATGAACTTCTTCCCCCTGTCACCTCAAAGCACTGAGGATCCAAACGCCTTGCCCTTGGACTTTCCTGCGGCCCGTGGCCGAGGACATGCCATCCGCCCTCTTGGATGATTGCGATCTTTTCCACCACCAAAAGGATGGTTGAAAGCCTATAAATCATGGGATAAACCATCAACTATACAGGATTTCGCTGGCCCAGCCACAGATATCCACAGTATCTAGCAAGAAAATTGAGAACCAGTGGACCTACATTGGACATGCTTGGACGATCCCTAGCAACAAAAGTTTCGCCAGCATACTCTGGTCCTATGGCTATGGGCCAATAATTCAACAATTACAGTACCCTGTTGCTCTGCTGATGAAGATCAAAATTTATGGTCCATTTTGACATATTTAGATAGAAATGGATGTTCATCCCTTTTCATATTTAAAGTCATTTAAAGTGACGTCCACATTTTCGAACGCCAATCCCTGAGAACCTCGTCCCCAAAACGGCCCTTGTGGGCATGAGTCAATGTCATAGCTATGGGGATCTCAGGAAGCCATTTCTGGTAGAAACCAACTAGCTTTCCCATTGCAAAAAAAAACGCCATTTCTGGGGTCAAAACACAATTTCTGATGATTTTCCTGTAGCAATCAAGTATGGCAACTGGAAAAATGTCGCATTCCTAGGGGAATTAGCCTCTGGTAACGTGGCAAGCTGGGAAATCCACGACCCAAATGGAGGTTTAAAGGCTGGGAAAAAAAAACTATCTGTGGGAGATGTTCCGGCAAGCTACGTTTTGATGCCCGGAGGGTGCAGACTTTCAAAGTCACCGTAAAACTGCGATCTGATGATGTTTTTATGATTTTTGCCAGTAAAATCATCCAATCTTTGGCTGAATCTGGCAATGGAAACCACTCAAAACGGGTGATCTTCGCCAGAGCTGGCGCTTCACCATCTCCCGCCTCCCGCGGCTGGTGCGGCTTCAGCTCCAGCAGACGCGGCAGATTCTGCAGCCTAAGATCCAAGATTGGATGGCGATTCGTATCCTGGTTGGTTCATCAAATATATATATATATAGATAGATAGATAGATCGATATATATTAGATATATATATATTAGATATATATATATATTACTGTATATACATATATATAAATTAGATATGTATATATAATATATGACATTAAATGATATGAAATGAAATCTATGGATCTCTCTCTATCTATCTAAACCAATCTAATCCAATCTAATCTAATCCATCTAATCTACTTTACCTACCCAATTTATCTGACCTTTCCAACATATCTATTCTATCTCATGTTCTCCAATCCATTATCCTTTATCTGAATTTATCTTATCCTTTCCTATCTATCCACCCATCCATCTATCTACTGTATCTGTATTAGAGATAAATGTGTATAATATACATAATATATATATATAATATTAAATATATTAAATATATATACATATGGGATATCAATGTGTTGATATGTCAAGTGATGCTAGATGGAATTGTCTCAAGGCTCGAGCTGCTGCCGCGGCTGCCCCATCACGGAGCCGTTGAGAGAAGCGTCGGCCTCATCTACAACGTCACAATGAAACTCAATGGATGTCAATATGAGCCTAATTTAGGCATTTGTATTCAATATGAAGTCAAAATAAGTCCAGAAACAAAAGTGTTATTAATCCGATTTTTTCAAAAGAATAATGCAGTACGTGTATATAATCAGTACATATTCCTATGTGTATATATATATATTTGTATATATGTGTGTGTGTATATAATTTTGAAACCTCATCGTTTCGCATCCTCTTGCAGGACAAGCTATGCTCATCTAAGGCTTCCACGGGCCTTTGCACGGGTCTTCTTCTTGACAGTTCTCTTCCCATCAAATTCCTGCGCTGGGACTATGTATCCATAGTTGAAGCGCTTATTCATATCATATCGAAATATAACCATGGTTAGAGGGGCTATAACCATACGGATGTAACTTCGGATTGTATCGACTTATAGTTAGTAGTTAGTTAGATTTATATAGTAGATATATATATATATAAAAATACCAGTATGTATGTATATATATACATATGTATATATATGGTATAATATATATATGATATAATATATATATATATGATATAATATATATATTATATATTATATATAATATATATAATATATCCCAGCTATAGAACCATAGTTAGAGGGGTTATATCATGTTATATCCCAACTATCCCAACTACTGGGGGTCTAAATATGCCAAACTTCGATTTCCATCTCCCCAGTCCGACGCACCGTGGGCTTGGGACCCTCAACCGGCCGGCCTTGAAAGACCAAAGGATTTGGAGATCGTCCTGGCGAATGAGTGAAGCATTAGGGGATTACCACCATTTTATGACATTAATGGTTACATATATTAGTGTAACCATATGGGTGGTAATATGGTGGTATCATATAATGGTTATATGGTTACTATATGATACTAATATACATTGATGGTTTTATGATGTTTTATGGTGGTATCACATGATTACTTAATATACATTAATAATTACCACCATATGGGTAATACCACCATGATAGTGTATATTAGTGTCATCCCCATTAGGTGATTACCACCATAATAATGATGGAATGACATCCCCCTTTGTATTAAGTCAAAGGGTTGGTGTTGCCAATTTTATAGTGATAAATCAGGAGTACATGACCCCCCTTTCTGAAAATGCATCTATAGAATCAGAGACCCCAAGGTCTTTTCAAGTTGACATTCTCTATAAAATCGATGCCACCAAGGTACCTTCATACATGGTTGGGGGGGTTAGTTGGCCTCCTATAAAATTGGGTTACCCATCCCTTCTTTATTGACAGCTGACCTGAATACTGTATTTGCTATTGCCTAGTTTGCCTTTTGCACTTCAATTTTATAGAGAGCAAAGGCTCTAAATCTTCAATGTCATGCCCTTCAATTTTATAGACTTGTTAAAATACCAAAAAAATCTGGGGCACAACTGAGCCTCAACATTGATTTCTATCCTCCGCATCTTGCATTTGACATAGATGGCGCAACTCAAGATTCTGAGCTATCTACTTTGACGTCAGAGTATTTTTGATTATTTTTGTTATTTGTTGTTTTTTATTTTTATTTCTGTTTTTTGTTTTTAAATTGTTTTTCTTGGATCTGATCTGTATTGATCTTTTGGCTACCACACAGTGTGAGGCAATAGAAGGGAGATACCATATGGTGTACGTCGACACATGTCATTGGTCCGAAGATGTCTGGAGAATGAACAGCAATGTGGGCACAATGGAAAGCCAATATAGTAAAACCATGTAAAACCAACGTAAACCCATGTAAAACCACGAGCTCAAAAAATCTGCTGTATGGAGATAGCTGTTTATGTCCTGTGCGACTTGAGGTTCCTGAGCCAGCGAATGAATTTGTGGATGATGCCCATGATGCCCAGGTACAATACGATGCAAAGCTGGGTTGATCACGGTGGATCAACATGGTTTCCGCTAGATTCGTGTGGAATATGTTTGGATATTTTTGGTATTTATACATATTTTACGCATTCTAACATGTCTAATGAATTCTCATGATATCTAATGATCTATATGTATGTATTATATGCATTTGTATGCGCAATAAAATTGTGGTTTATTTCGGAATGTGTTGCATCATCTTGGGAATATATTGAGAAGATTTGGAATTGTATGGAATTGTCTATTTTTCTTTCATATTTCATAGATATTGAAGCGATCAGAAGTGGTTGTAGGTTTTTGCGCCCAGACGCCGGCACAGGCAGAAGCAAATTCAGGCAGTGCTTCGCAGGAACCGCTACAAGCAGCATGCCCAGCTGCAGCTGAAGCTGCGACACAAGCAGCTTCTGCCACCAGCCTGCCGACAGAGCAAGCCCAGAGAGATGCTTCCTCGCCAAATGCGAGCACCGCTCCAGCGACAGATTCAGCCCAGGCACAGCCATCCAAGACAGATGTTTCCCATCCAGAAGTTCCACCACGAGCACTGTCCTTGCCAGATGCAAGCACCACTGCGACAACTGCTGGAGCCCAGACAGATCAATCCCAGCCAGAAGTTCCCAAAGCGGCCACAGCGTCGAAATCTGATCCAGTGGAGAAGCCAATGTCCAAAGCCAACAGAAACAACAGAAACTCCACAGAGGGCACCATCCTTGCCAGATGCAAGCACCACTGCAGCGACAGATTCAGCCATGGCACAGCAATCCAAGCCAGAAGTTGAAGAGGAAGCGCCAGCTTTGCCAGCTTCTACCACGAGTGCGCCCACAGAACGAGCCAAGACAGATAATTCCCATCCAGAAGTTCCACCACAAGAACCATCCTTGCCAGATGCGGGAACCGCTGCAGCAACAGACTCAGCCCAGGCACAGCAGCCAGAGAAGAACCCAGACCGGAAGCAGCCACAACGACCAAAGCCACAGTGGTGGTCAGGGGTTCCACAAGGAGCGTCATCCTTGCCAGCTGCAAGCACCACTGCAGCGACAGATTCAGCCCTGGCACAGCAATCCAAGCCAAAAGTTGCAGAGCAAGCACCATCTTCACCAGCTTCTACCACCAATCCACACACAGAACGACCCGAGACAGATGTTTCCCATCCAGAAGTTCCACCACGAGCACTGTCCTTGCCAGATGCGAGCTCCACTGCGCCAACTGCTGGAGCCCAGACAGATCAATCCCAGCCAGAAGTTCCCAAAGCGGCCACAGCGCCGAAATCTGATCCAGTGGAGAAGCCAGACCTGAAGCAGCCACAACAACCAAAGCCGACCCAGCAGGTGCCAGAAGCAACAGCAGTGAAATCTGAGACAGCAAGCAAGCCAGACAAGCACTTGCCAGAACCAACAGCAGCGAATTCTGAGCGAGCAACCGAGCACGAGCCGACCCAGCAGGTGCCAGAACGAACAGCAGTGAAATCTGAGACAGCAAGCAAGCCAGACAAGCAGTTGCCACAACCAACAGCAGCGAATTCTCAGCCAGCAACCAAACACGAGCCGACCCAGCAGTTGCCAGAACGAACAGCAGTGAAATCTGAGACAGCAATCAAGACAGACAAGCACTTGCCAGAACCAGCAGCAGCGAATTCTGAGCCAGCAACCAAACACGAGCTGACCCAGCAGTTGCCAGAACGAACAGCAGTGAAATCTGAGACAGCAAGCAAGCCAGACAAGCAATTGCCACAACCAAAAGCAGCAAAACCTGAGCCTGCAAGCAAGACAGTCTCTGACCCAAAGACGCCGTCTAGAAAACGCGGACCCAAAAGCAGCAGCAAAGATCTGAGAGCTCTGATGTTGACGTCTCCGCTTCCAGACAAGCCAGGACGGGATGCTAAGCTGCAGGGAATGGTAGGGAAAGCTTCAAAACAGAAATGATTTCAGAATTATTTCAGATATATAAAATTCAACCACTATAAAATCGAGATACGTGACCCCCCAGGCCGAAAATACCTCTATAGAATCAAAGGCATCAAGGTGCCCAACCAGAATTGCTCCTATAAAATCAAGCCCCCTGACGTCCTGATTTTAGACATCCCAAAATAGGAGGAATACCCCCAAGATCCCCCAAGAATCTTTGGTTTTTCTGAGGAAATGCTAGGGAATGACCAGGGACTGCCCAACTTTTAATGACGAGGGGACAGTTGGGACTTCAACCGGCCCCTAACATCCCCCAACCAATCTTTCCTAGGAATCCCAGGAATTCCCCAGGAAACCCTGCATGCCCCAGTATTTTGGGGGATCCAGGAAGGTGTGACCTTGGATCCTTTGATTCTATAGAGGCTAATCTGGTACCAGGGTTGGTGTTTTCAATTTTATAGAGGCAAATTCGAGCGTGGGGGTTGAGCACTTCAATTCTATAGAGTTGTTTTTTGGCATTTTTTGGCAGGAGCTGAGCCAAAGAGCGATATGGCAAAGAAGATCCACAAATACGCTGCATTGGCTTCCAAAGATGGCTTCTATCTGGACGTTGTGGACGCACAGCTCTTCGCAATAGTGGCTGGCCAGAAAGTTGCCTTTGTGCGTGATGGGCCACACGAAGTGTTGGAGTGCACAACTGTGAAGAATCTTTGGGGGGGAGTTTGGCCACAAGGTGGCACACTAGGTGTTGCTGAAGAGCTAGATCAGAAGTCATGGTGCCTCATTTCTTGCAATGCCTCTTTTGATCCTCAGGGACAAATGAACCATTGGTGCCCCGGATTCTTTAAAGAAGCTGTGCCTGACCACTTCTTTGATCTGACCCAAATGGAGCAGAGCAAAGCCATGCAACAAGTGGTAGCGCATCGCAAGGCTTTGCGTCATTTAGAAGCGCAGAGGCCAGATGATCCTGACCCAGCTTTATTGGAATCCAAAATTTTTGGAATCGAAGAGGAGAAGACCAGGTTTCTTGTCCTGCCCCGTTGGGATATGGGAAGATTTGTTGAGGTGTCTCGAAAAAAAATATATATATATATCTCTCTATCTATATCTATAATTATATATATATACTTTCCTGTAATTTGAATACTCTTGAGATCTTTTGGGTCTATTTGAGAAGAACTCACACCAATGAATCACTGATTCACCATGACGTTCGCCGCTGCACCTTTTTTTTGGCCAGTGAGAATTCAGATGAGAATCAGCTCTGCTCACCTGATTACCTGAGGATTGAGAATTGGATCCAGTTCAACCGCAGATGTTCTGCAGCCGGCATTGCGCCACTTGATGTGCCAGCTGATGGAGACTGCATGGCGTGGGCCATCCGATGCTTGTTGCTTGGGCACAATGGCCAGGAATGGGAGTACGAGAGTAGGAAGGCCAAATCTGAGAAGAAGAAGGTCCGCACTTTTTTCAAGGATGCTTGGATTGCCAAGATGGAAGATCCCCTGTGGCAAGAGTTGTTCGCTACATTCCACACTGATTACGCAGAGGCTCAACCAGAAGAAGAAGAAGAAGTGAAGACTCCCCCGAAAAAGGCCCCTAAAAACGGAACCAAGCGCAAGAGTCCACCAGAAGACACCGGAGAAGATGGTGCCATGGTCACTCCACCACGTGTTGAATGCAAAAGGGTCAGGAAAGCCGGGGAGGGGAAAGCAGCGCCTGTGGCTGTCAATCAGTTCCCAGCTTCACCACAACTACAACTTCCAGGCCCTTCCAAAAACAAAAAAAAAGTCGAGAAGCTTCTAGAACCTGAACGCCCAGATGTTGAGGAAGAGTTTGCCAATGCCATGCTAGACTTGAATGCTCTTCCACCGGAAAACATGGATGAAAGCATGCTTGACGAAAGGCAAGGAGGCCAGACAGATCACAGGGCACACCATGAGCGGAAGTACAGATCGAGACCAAAAAGTGAGAATGAAGTCAAGATGGAAAAGTTGCAGTGGCTACTTGCTCAGCAGGGCTTGACCTACCTCCCATGGTTGACTGAGCATAGGAGAGCAAACAAAGTTAAAAATGCCGGTTGTTGCCCAGACGGGAAATGGAGTTCCTTCAAGCAGTATCTTCTCTGCCAGAGCCAGAGCAACACCAGCAAGAAACCTGAGAAAACTTGTGGCGTTTGTGCCCGCTTGCTGCAAGGTGCAAATCTGACTCTTGAGAAGATCACTCACATGTTGGATGACGAAGCAGCTATCACAAATTTCCTCGATGCGCAGCGTCAGCCTGCACAATCTCCTGCAGAAGCAGGCGTGGAAGAGGAGCAGGAACCTGGAGTGGACGCGCGCTAGAGCTGCATCAATTGGGTTAAATCACACGAGCCAATTATCGAGATGATTTTGGAGGGGGACAGCTTGAAATACAGATGTAACATTTGCACAACGAAGTCACAACCTCAAGGCAAGCTCAACAAGCTGGCATCTGGGAAATTTGTCTTGAAGTCGGTCAAGAAGTTCCTCACACAACACCTGGACTCCAATACACATGTCCGGAAGGCGCGTGCGCAGAGCAACACAGACAGAGAGGAGAACAAGATTCCGAGCATAGAATGCCCAGGATTCTGTGTGTCCCTTCATTTAGCCTTTTGTTTCTTGTTGAAGGGACTCAGGCAACCCCTGCCTTATGTCCCACCTGAAAAGCAGCAAAGCAGCATCACAGATCAATAACTGATGAAATATACAAGAATACAAAAAGTATACAACACATTGCAAAAAAATGTCACGATTCCAAATGAATCCAAATGATTCCAAAATATACAAGGATATACAAGGATGATCAAAGAATTGTTGTGGGAAATTGGTTCTGCCAATACTTCACTATAGAATTGAAGAACATGACATACATCCAAAAAGAACATATCCCACTATAGAATTGAAGTCCCTAGGACCAGTCCTCAGTGCTGTATTCAGCATGAAATCTCTATAGAATTGAGGCCCCAAGGTCCTCTATAAAATTGTAAGCACTGACGTTGGGTAGGTACCCCTTATTAAGTCAGGGGGTTAAAATGGACCATTTTCCTGGCCTCAACGTTCCCAATTTTGTAGTGGAAATTCCAAGGGGAATGGAATGATCACCAATTAGGTGATTACTAGCATAATAATTATGGGGACATTGTGACATTATTATGACATGTTCAGATCTTTTGATGGAGATATTTGGCCCAAAAAAAATCACCGATGTTTCTGATTTTTGGGCTTTGTCACGGTTTGTGTCTTAGAAAAGGGAGATTTAAGCTCAAAAGTTGGCTACTGGAGAATGGTGGATGGATGAGAATGGGGAAAACGCTGCTTTAATCTACTGGATTCTGGGGTGTTCCCCCTAAATGTTCAGACGAACCCATATGGAACAGCTTCGATGAACATGTCTGCTGAACAGACTCCAAAATGAGACAGTTGAAATCATGTTGAAAATACACATGTTCTATACCGTCCGGAAATCAGCCACATGGCAGTGGATGTTCTCCACCATTTACAGATTTGCCCCAGGCCGTTACATGGCAACACTGGCTGGGCTGGCAGAAGAGACAGCTTTGTTCTGACAGAAGGCCGGCAGCATAAACTCCTGACGGCCAACATCATCAGTGAACAGGAAGTCCCCTATAAATGGAGCTTTTATTGGGAAAATTAGCTATAAATTGATGATTTTCCATTGCTATGTTGGATTACCAGAGGGTAGACACTGTGTATTGAACCAAACCAGCAACACATTGGTGAAATTGGTGCATGATCTTGATGTGCACCACGGAAACACACCAGAATGTTTGAGAAGGAGAATTCGGAATCTCAGCTCTGTTGAGAGGGATGACAAGGGTCCAGTATGTTCGAGCAAATCTCATTACAATCCAATTAGTTTCAGTCCTTCTTCATCTTCATGTCGGCATTGAGTATCAAATTTGCAGGGATCAACAGGTTGTCCCACAGCACGCAGAACCTTTGATGCAATACAGTTGGGGCCAAATAAAGAACCATGAAGCACTTCTTGAAGCATCCCGCATCATCCCGCTACATTGAGCAGAGTTGGCAAGACTGGCCTCTAAGCTCAAGATGTATAGGATTGGGGACGTCTTCAACCCAAAATCATTAATGTTGAAAGGGATAACAAGGAATAACGAGGAATAACAAAGAACTGCTACAGCATCACACTCTGGATCTGGAAAATTCGCCCCAAACTCCATGAGTTGGTAGTTCGCGGGGAATTGAACCAAGCAAAATTGGGATATGGTGAGAATTTACTGTGAATCTGAATAAAAGGGGATTCATATAACCAACAATATGTAACAATATGATAGGTGAGTGTACCTGAAAATTGGGTTTCCCATCCAAATATCTAGGACAACTGGATAAAAAGGGGATTTAAGTTGATTTAAGGGGTATCTATTTCAGGCAAATCCTCGTGCTGGTTCAGCAGAGAGACTCGTTGCTCTTCATCGCTTGAATTTTGAACCACTTCAGCAACTGTCCCTCGGAGGCAGATCAAGGTGATGAAAAAATACGCTGGACTCCGCTGTACTCTGCGGTTCAAGATATCTGGTAGGCTATATAGTTATAGACTTATGTCATATATATATACATAGTATTATATATATAGTATTATATATATACAGTACATATATTATACATATAGTATTATATATATAGTATCATATATTATATACATATAGTATCATATATTATATATATGTGTGATTGTGTGTGTCTCAGAGGTGTTGACCTATGCCCAATTCTTTTGCACACTTGGAGCCCTTCTCATTGCGAGTCATATGTCATGCGGAGTTGCTAACAGGATCTAACAGGGGTGTTCCCTCCAAAAGGCTGGTGGCAACCAGGGCTATCCGCAATGGCTTTCAAGCCAAGATGCATATTTCTCCTGCAGGTTGCAAGCATGAGAACCAAGTGGCTAAGTATCATAAAATATCATGGATCGACTCATGCTGAAAGTGATTCCGCAATTTCAAAAGTGAAATTCCAAAACTCTTGTCCCCCAACCTGCTCAGGAATTCTGGGGACTTCCGTCTGCAGTACACGAATAGGGATGAGCCATGTCAAGCATCCCCCAAGTTGAGATTTCACAGATTGCAGAATCTCCTTTGCAGTGTCTTTCAAGGACAACAACTCATCAAGTTTCTCTTTGGCTTCTGAATAGATCTTTGGCATTTGCATCTTGAAGGGATCTGCAGGATCTTCGAAGTATGACAAAATCATCCTAGGCGGTCAGCACGGGAGCAGCACTGGCACCGGGCACTGGCACACCGGGCTGGCCCGAGCTGGTCATTTTTTGAGAAAAAAACATATTACATGGATATTACATGGTTGGTCGCTTCAATTCCTCAGTTCTTAGATGTTCTTAGGCATTTGTTTCTAAAGCCCCGCACTTGGTTGATCAAAAACTCTAATTCTACCATTCTTGTCGAGCATGGCTACACATATACATGTGGTTCACGCCACAGTAGCTAGTAGCCAAGAATGTTTATCTCCCATGCATATGTGCAAAATCAGGTTTCTAACCCTTCTCCATATTTTTGCTGTTCTGCTCTGAAATCTCTTCCAAGACTCTGCATCATTTCGTGTTTTGCAACGAAGTCGGAGTGCCTTGAGGCCAAACAAAACAGTTGTGCTGGACCATTCCTAAAATGTCCTGACATTAATTGCATAAACATACTACCCCACATGCAAAGTAGATGGCACAAACCGTTTCAAAAAAGGGAGGTCATATAAATACATGCGAATACAAATGTCTTGTTGAGAATTGCTGAAACCATAGACATGCCTTGGAATAATGAAGATTCTCAGCCTGTCAGCAGGCCGTAAAGCCTACACTACTTTTTTTTCCACTTCAATTTCGACTTCAACAAGGCAAGCAAAGAATCTTAGAGGACAGATATGCCCCTTCGGCCCAGAAAGAAAAATAAGAAAACACAGCTTTCGGAGATTTGCAGATCGGATGATATGGACCATGGTTCCATGTTTTTTTCCCCGAGGCACAGCGCCGTGACACAGAGGTCAAAGTCCTCAAAGGCGATTTTCGCGGACTTATCCAGCTTTTCCTTGGAAAATCTTCAGCCGTTTTTCTATAAGGTTTTTCCCATCAACTGGGGAGGTGCCGGTTTCAAGTTTCCCCAACAATTCAAATAATTCAATTGTTAGAGTTTTAGCCAAAAGGGGACCATAAAAACAACTTACCCTCTGGTAATTTAACATAGCTATGGAAAATCACTATTTTTAATGGGAAATCCATTATTTCTATGGGTCATTTTCAATAGCTATGTTAGTTTACCAGAGGGTAAAAAGCCATCAATTCCCCAGCAGATGTCCCATTTTTCGGGGTCGCCAGAAATCGCCAAGTTTCTACCCCATCTGAGTCCTTGCTGATGCGCCGATTCCTTGGGCTGGAGACATGGCACCAAATTTTTGGTTCATTTTTTAATGACCCGTGAAGACACCAAAAAAAAAAGGTGGTAAATCTGTTGAAAGGATCTTCATACCAAATTATGTTATAATTCAGGTTATATAAAGTATTATAAAGTTATAAACCCCTCTTTTTATTTTTCATACCTAACAACATCGTGCAGCTTTTTCGTGCAGTTGGGTGTCATGTTCACCATACAGGGCATGATCTCCTCCATGAATTGCGACGACTGCTCATTCATCCGATTCAGGAAAAGATCAAAGATGAAGTGCCTGGAGCACGAGAAGCGAGGGAATCAGCCATGCCATCATGCTGTGCCAAGCGCACAACGTTTGGTCATCATAAAAATTGCATTTAATGTCCATGGTGAATTGTGTTTTTGATGATACCTGCAATATAACATGTATATATATAATATCCATTATCATCCATATATATATATACTGTATATAATTATATATCTATCCCATCGGATATCCCCACTAATATGCCATTCAAACAGTACTCAATAGTTATATCCCCATCATACCACCTCCATCCACCTCCAGTCCCAGGTACCTGATTCTCCCATCTGATATCCCTGCTGGTATTCCATCTCCACCTATAGTCATCCTGACGTTCCTGAAGTAGATAGAACATTAAAAACACTCACTAAAATATGGGAATATGTATGTAAACTCCAGATTCTATCTACTTCAGGATGATTACGTATATATATATATATATATACATATCTCTATATATAATATAATATATATATATAAATTCAAGAAAAAGATTCATTCACATTCCGTTCCCAGCCTGATGTCTTTGCCAGTGGCATCCTTAATGCCTTCCAGCTTGGCCAGGGACTCGATGTCAAAGCCATCGGCTTGGCCCCGATTGGTGCCGCCATTCAGGAAGTTCCCCACAGCTAAAATGATGCCTGGACGTGGCCAAAAAAAAGCCGGGATTTCATGGGAATTCATGGGAATTCATGGGAATTCATGGTCAGTAGGGATCCAAAAAATGAAGACTTGAAGACTTTGATGGGGATGTTCATAGATGATGTTTTCCCCATTGGCTTCCAGCTGTCCAACTTTTCCATGACAGGGGGTGTTGCTATAGCTATAACAAATATGTCAGAAAAAACAGAAAATCTATGAAACAGCAAATCTAAGACGCCCAGCAAGCAGGGCAACATCTCGGATTCCTGGAAACACTCCACCACCTGCAGGAAGTCCGTTAAGGCGGTATGATAGCTGGCATGCTGTTCCTTGTAACTCATGGCAAAGCACCAGCAATCAATCCTCTGCTGATAAGCAGGCATCTTGCCAATGACCCACATGAAACTTTCAGGCAGCGCGAAGGGAACATTTGGATTCTTCTGCCGGATTTCATCCATTTCTTTCATCTGTGGAGGTGTAGGACACGCATTATCCTTGACCACTTGCAAGAGCTCCATGTCCAGAACACTATCGTCCAGCTCATTTAGCGCGCGTGCGACTTCACTAGGCTCCGGAAGTTTCTTCAAGGATGCTTCCTTGCCGACCACGATCTGAGGATCGGTGATGATGCGCAAGGATTTTAACTCCTGGCCAGACATCAGTAACAAATGGAACTGGATTAAGTCCGATGTTGATCCCAATGTTTAAATATTCACAAATATTCACACTGTTTAATGCTATCGTTGCAGGATTTGTATGATTCTGTGGGGTTGTTTCATGGTGTTTTAGTTTTTGTCGCAAAGCCACTCCTCCTTCTTGCCCTCCTCCTTCTCCTTCTTTGGCTTCTCTTTGGCCACCGCAGACTTGGAAAATCTCTCAGTGAGCTCCTCCAAGGGCAGCTTATCCATGTCATCCTTCACCTCGTCCCAAATGGTCTCTCCCTTCTTCAGCTGAGCACCAAACAACATCTTGCTCCACCAGAGTGGCTTCATGGGCTTCTCTGGTTTCACTGCTGGTTTGGTTTCGGCCGAGGCTGCGCCACCCTTCCCACCTTTGCCGCCAGCCTTGCCGCCCTTGCCAGCTCCGCCTTTGGCCGCTGGAGCCCCTGGACCTTTACCAGCAGGAGGTGCTGGACCCTTTCCTGCTGGGGCTGGGGGACCCTTCCCAGCTGGGGCGGGAGGTCCTTTTCCTTTGGCTGGACCCTTGGGGCCTTTCCCTTTGGGCGCTGGCGTCTCCTCTGCTTTCGCTTCTTCTTTGCTCTCCTTGGTCGTTGTGGCAAACTCTGTTGGAAAGAGCAGCGCAATGCCCAGCTTGTTTGAGGATTTGCAATATTTCCAGATTCCTTGGATTCATCTTTATAATCACACCCAACCCCCCCATCCCAAACCTGCGCTGTTGGCTTTATCGTCTATCCCCGGCATACCTGTTTCAAGTGAGACTCTTCCTTGGCTTCTTTGGCTTCCTCGGCAGCTGGCTTTCCTTTCGGTGGTCCTTTGCCCTGCCAAGAATCAAGATTCTGCCGGTCAAAGCCGTCGTGTCAAAGTGCTTTGTGAACTCGAACCATGTTCGGTCATCTCAAACCTTCTCAAACCCACAAACCGCGAAGATCAATGATATTCATGATCTCTCTTGACAAATACTGACTGTACAAGTAGAAGTCTGATCCTATCGTCCCTCTCGGACAGATCAGAATCTGTTCAGAGTCAGATCCTGCTGAGATCGAGCATTGATTCCAATACGTGAAGCCATCCTAGGTCCTATAGATTAGCTCCCTTCCATCAAGCCATCAAATCCATCTCTACTATAAGGCTTTGTCTGAAATTAGGCTCTAGCCCCCAAACGGCCATTGAAAATATTGAAATACGGCACTTTTGTTCCCTTAAACCGTGTTTGAATCATGAGCAACCCACGTGATTTGGCGTTTCACCTCCAATTGTGACCGTTGTATCTGAAAACAGGGAACTCCAAATCCCATTGCGACAAACCAATACATCAGATTGTTGGTTCCATAATGTTATAGATCTCCAGTATATCCAAATGATCTCCCCATAAATGGTTGGTTTAAATTCCTTGTTTGTGTGGTAAAGCCCGGATAGACCAATAAATCTGAACAACTCATAGTTATTCACCTCACAAGTTCAGCCATTCCGGGATGATTCCCCTAATGTTACCCAGATAAACCCAATATTTTCCTGGTTAAAACCGTCCCTTGCCGAGGCCGCCTTGGCCTTTCCTTTAGCTTTGGGTGCCGCACTCGTTTCCGCAGCTTCTTCGGCGGGTTTTTCCTGCCAGTTTTGAGACATCAATGGGATTGCCAAATTCTGATGGCTTCTCGTGGTTTCTGGATGTTTCTGGAGGATGATCTTGTCGGGTTTCTGATGGTTTCTATGGTTTCTCATGGTTTCTGGTGATTGTTTTTTTGGTCAGGGGGTAGATACAGGTGGATATATGATGCTATATAAACAACATTCAGTGTTGGTTTTGGCAAACCAATGAGGATATTATATCATACAACCACCAACCAACAACTGACGTTGGAGAGAATTGGTCGAAACTTGAATGAAAACATGATTTATTGTTGCTACAGAAGGGGATGGTCATCTACTGGTACTTTCATTACATTCTGTCTGGAATCCCATTCAAGATGGTGGGATGATGCCTCATACATCTCATAGTTTCACGACACCAAAAGAGTTTGGGTCAAAACCCGATCAGTACCCTGTCAACATCAAAATTGCCGGGATTCTTTGTTGCTCATCCAGTTCCCTAAAAATGCCATGAGTAACCCATAGGTACACAGTATTGATCCATCACCATTAATGGAGGTTTCCTGAAATAGGGGTACCCCCAGTCATCATCCATTTATAGATGGATTTTCCATTATAAACCATCCATTTGGGGGTACCCCCATTTATGGAAACCCCCATATTATGAGCGTAGCCCCACTTTCCACAGCAAAAGAAGGCGCCCCACCTCTGCCTTGACCTCCGGGACAGTCCCATCGGTGTCTTCTGCAGCCTTGCCTGACAGTAACTCGACAGAATCCCTCCTCAACATAGAGCGATGTAGTGTCACCCTGCTGAATTACCCTCGGGTAAACTAACATAGCTATTGAAAATGACCATTTATAGTGGATTTTCCCATTAAAAATGGTGATTTTCCATAGCTATGTTAGTTTACCAGATGGTATACGGAATGTGATTAGGAACCTGACTCCAGAATCATTATCTAAAGCTTTAGATTGGCGGGAAAACTCCCACTTCAGGATGAGAAGTTTCATGGTGTGTCAGGAACTGTGGACTTGGGTGTACCCAAAAAAAACAGAGTACCCAAAATTCTATTCTCAAATTATATACATATACACGTATATGTATATGCCCATCAGCAATTTTGAAGCAAACCACGGCCAAACCGAAAATCAACCATCATCCCACACCGCCTTCCGCAGGAGCGGCACCTGCACCGCCTTTCCTTGGTTCAACAATGGTTGGTTGATATCCATTACATATTAAGGGATGTCATGGGATACATATACGACGTATATACATATATATACATATATGTGTGTGTTCATACATAAGTATGTATATATATATATATACATATATATATATATACATATGTATATACATATATGTATACATACATTTAATGGGAAGTGTAATATTCAAAGTATTGATATCCCATTGCCATGAAATATCCCTTTTTCTCCGTTCGCTGGACACATTCGCTGGATGGGACTCTCGGACTCTTAGCGCGCTAGCGAGTTGGTGAGTAGAAAGATGGCGAGTTGGTTAGTGAAGGGAACATGTCCAGCAAAAACCATTGGGACAAAAACCATGGTGTATTGAAATATATTGAAATATCTTGAAATGATGTTTGAACTTTGAAGTTTGTGTCAGTGAAAAAATTCTATCAAGCCCTGAAAATCATCTGTTGAAACCAAATCCCACGATTGAATTCTACCCATCATTCATCGGGCAAAGCTACAGTGATACGAATGGCTGAGAAAATACGTGCAATGGCAAGCATGTGGGTTTGGACTTGCAAAATTAGGGGAAAACCCAATCATCCCAATCCCAGGGTCTACAATAATATCAATAATTTTCCCGTATCTTCCCCATATAAAGTTGCCATAACTTGGCCTGAAAAAATCCACCATTTGAGGAGACACGCCCAATGAAACCCGCCCGTGTCTTGCTGAGGGGGTGACGCAGGACCCTTGGGGCCCTTTCCTTTTCCTTTTCCCTGTGGAGCAAAATGGAAACACAGCACGCCCGTTACGCCGTTCTCATGATGGGTATGTGATATGAATCCCATATAAACATGGGATTAATGTATATTAATGTGGTATTCTTCAACCATCCCATCATAAATTTGGAATAGCCTGGAATAATAAACATATAGTGGCTATCTACACTCCTATTCAAAAAAATGTTACCATTTCCCAGCACAGTTATATATAATAACATATTACATAGATAATACAACTTTTGACTATGGCACATGTGAAAAGCAGGTGATACTCCAGGGGAGCAAGGGACCACAGGACACCCAGTGCAAAGTGTTCATGTCTGTGATGTCAACTGTTGATCCTCAACCACGCAACTGCTTCATTTATGTAGGAATTGTACGTGTCATCTGATATCTTCAGGCGCCAAGGGAGTGTTGCAGTCCGATCCCGAAACCATATCAACCAGGAATGTAGCTGTTTAGATCCACAGGAATCATAGATCCTTGAGGTCAAACATTTCAAAACCATTCCAAAGCCACCAAATTCCAGGCCTGTGCTGCTGGAGGGGTCTCTGCAGGTGTCTCTTCAGGCAAAGCCTGGCGATTCCTACTTGGTTCCTAGAAAGTCCCGCTTCGCAGGTGACAGTAAACTCATGTACGTATATATATATATAAATAATATGTATAATATATTATATATATAATATGTCATGTATAATCATATATATATATACAGAGAGAGAGAGAGATAGAAAAGGTTTAATCTACCATTATTTTAGTAGGATTTCATCAAGGTTCTATCTTTTTCAGGGGTTGGTGTACAAGTGTTTGAAATCGGAGCAGTTGCTGAAAGAAACATCGCCCTGCAGGTAGATGAAAATATCAGCAGTTTGTGAGAAATGGCACTGATGCAACCAGAATATACAAGAATGCCGATATTCAATGTACAATTCTGATCAAATCTGCCCTACCAAATCCAGCATGTGGTCAAGTGACCCGACGTGACCAGGCGAATTCACCAGGTAATGATAGATTTCAAGACGAGAATGATGTGTTTTCCAGCTATACTAGATTGGTAGATCACCACCGCATTTCGAGATCTCCATATCTGACCGTCAAATCCCCGTCAAAGCAATGCTAAAACCATCATTTTGATTGGTGGCTCATCCCACTTAGCAAGGTATGGGTATAACGATATAACCCTGGAAGTTGGAGGTCAAGATGCTACAAGTGGATCAACCCTACCTTAACCGGGATATGCAATAATAACGAAGAGTACATCACTGATAGAAAATCCACCATCTACAGATATTCAGAGGCTACATCCTGGATTTTCCATTGGTTTCCAGTTTCGCCATGGGTTGGTTTTCCATATCTATGCTAGCTTACCCAGGGATCTTCCATCCTTTATCCAGCTACAAACTCGGCGATTTCATCGCACCTGAACTTTGGCAACGGAAGCCAAGCGCAGGATCATTTCCAGCTGAGCCATGGCTGCTTCAGCATCGTTCAAACTCAGGTCCTGAAAAAAAAAAACGATGGCCTATAGAGACGGCTCAGGGTTTTAGATGTCCATAGGTGTACCCCCTGACCTGATCAGAGGGAAGTGATGAACTAGCTTAATGGTAGTATACCGATTAGTGTCCTGGGACTCTATTGTGAGATGTTTTTCAAAAATAATTGAGTATCTTGTGAATGGGGGTGGGCCTCTATTGTGAGAAGTTTGTTCTCAGATCCAATTTTTTCAGGAGGAGCTTTATCCACCTTTATACACCTTTCTTTGGGTAAAGCTGGTCCATTTACTTTAGAAAGCCATATCCATGTTAAAGCCTTGAAAATGCAAGGTTTTCCAAATAATTAGATGCATTATTAAACCCTTATTTAAAAACAGCACCCAAACAATTTTTCAAGGGGGTACCCCATGAGTGACTGAGATCCTCAATAATGTAATTGTTTCGATGGTACCCTATTGTGCACAAAAACTTTTGGGGCCATGTTTTTTTGGATTTAAAAGGAGAATCAATTGAAAGTAGATTGATGTCAATTGAAATCCTTGCTTAAGTTGACTATCCTAAAAATTGTTGGGGGGTGCGTTTAAAATGTCGATTTATTGAGTATCGTAAAATTGTTGAGGGGGGGGCCCTACATTAATCCGTATCCAACATTATTTAGGTCTAGCCTGTTTATCAAATAAACCCATATTATCTTTACTAGTCAGGAAGATGTCATTCAACTTTCAAGATTTGTTCAAGTAGTCAGCAATGCAATATCATCTGTCTTGATGAGTTGGCCATTCAATAGCATCCAATTTCTTCATCAAATAGCCATGCAATACAACCAATGTTTTGTATACTGGGTATCTTTTTAAAACTGGGCGCATAACTCAAACTCCAATGGTTTCTTGTCATGTTTTCATTTAAAATTGTTCAAATTGGGGGTTACCCCATTTTCAGACACGCGCATATAGTTGAAAATTCAACAACTCATCCAACACTTGAGTAGTGGCTTCGCAGTGTCTGTCTGGAACAGGATCCTCAAAGCCTACAGAGCTCATGTGCACGTTGCATGTCGAATCTCCTGCCCACCGGCCATGGTAGAATCTTGAAGTTTTTCGAAGACCTGCACAAGCAAAATACCCAGGCAGGCTGGGGGATACAGTTGTGCAACAATCCTGGACCAGCCATCAACTGAATTCATCTCAAACTGGTTAAAGATAGACTGAACGCAAAACCTTTGAACACCTACATTTCTCTCAAGATTTGCTCTCAGCTGAGTTGCATCGATTTGTCGAGGTATGTCAAGGTGGTATTCAATGCAAATCAGACACCTTGTCTCTGCCAAAGACATCCAACTCTTTCAGATATTTTCGCAACATGTCCTGCCACAAAACGCAGCTCGCCACGAACTGTTGAACAGCACCGAGGACTATATGCTCCAGGCTGGTACGCTGTATCCACCTCCTCTTTGGTTATGCTGGAGGTACATTTTAAGATATTTTAAGTAAATTAAGTAATTATATGCCAAACAGGATTGCTTTGGGATGGAAGATCGAATCGTGGATTGTGGTTGCTTATTTGGCAAAAGATGGATTCTGCTACAAGATGCTACAAGCAGCTTGTCTCCAAACTGCTTAAGTTTGCTGTTCCGGCGATTCATCTGCTCCTCTGACAACGGTGAAGCAGCTTTGAGACCTTGCAATCCTGAGCCAGCTGTTTGACGTATGATAGTTGCGACTTTACATCCCACCAAAGGCTTCTCTTGAGATGACAGAACGCTGTCTGACAGCTTTTTTTTTCAAGAACAAACACCGAACACCAAAGATTCTCAAAGAATTCGAGCAATTCTTCCCAAATCTACAGATCCTCCATGTGTACCCTGCCCATCCTGAGGTGCCAGAGCGTAATTGTTCTAAATCCTGCCATGCGCCCGTTTTCTGTAAAAATACTGTACTGTTGCTTGTTATGGACCTTATGGGATATGATAGGTATCCCTGTAAAAATTGGGTGCTATACTGTAATCCCTCAATAGTCCTCAATAGACCAGTTTATCTACCCCCAAAATGGCTCAGTTGTATATGATTTGGACATGAAAAATGGTGATTGTTGGATGAACAAAAAAACGAGGGGTTTGCCACCAATGCTGCGCAGGGCTAAATTTGCTACGCATGAAATGCCTACCTCGTTCTCTGGGTGTTCCTACCTTGTTTTGCAACCTGAATATGACGTTGTCGAAAAACCGGGGTATCCGGATAACTACTCTTCACTTCACCAAATAAAAGTCGTAACTCATATGGCAATTGAAATTGAGAAAAATCGGATGGAACGGCCTTCTTTTCAAACCAAACTCATTGACAACTTAGTAATTGACGTGCAAGCGCACTGCTCGGCCAACCTCTCTCTCTCTCTCTTTCTCTCTTTCATTCTTTGCTGCTGCCACACAGTGAAAACATCTGCTGCTCCAATTGTTTTGCAGGAAAAGTTATCACACAACCATGCAGGTCATTCTGCAATACACTTCGCAAGAATCCCATTGGATATGATATGTTGCCTTGCAATAAGATACTCCAGTGAGCTCAGTGTTTGAGCGTGCTCTTCTTTGACACCCTCACTTCAATCATGGCTCTCTGAAAGTGAATATTGCAACAGTGGGAAGCAACACTATGATCGGGTTGGGAAACTCTTAGTGGCTCCTGAGCTCCCCATTTCATATATGGATATGCATAGCTGGCATAGCTTCTTAGCTCCCTCAGAGCCACTGGACAAAAGACATGTCCTTCTTCAAATACTCGTTCTCTCTTCGCAAATCTGCCAACCGGTCGAAGCCTGCTTCCTCAGCAGAGAGGAAGCGAAGAAAAAACATGCTGCATCCAAGAGTGAACAAACAAATATTGCCATGCGGCAGAAAAAAAAATGCGTGTCGTGTCGATTTCTACTTTACAAAAAGATAAATTCTGACAAACTAAATATACCCAATAGAACATGAGTATCTGACTATGTAGATATTATAAAATTTATAAATAATATATCAAGAAAAAACACCAATACCTTCCATGATATCCAGTTATATCCAATGACATCCGCAATTGAATCAGAATTTATAGATTTTTATAGGTTAATCAGGGTTAATCCCTCTGAATAACCATGGATCTATGCCATGCTCTACCCGAACTTCCGCCTTGGAGAGGGAGAGATTGGTCAAGGTCTTGCGCTGGACATGCACTTGGTGCGCCTAGCAGCGGCCAGGCGGCCAGGGGTCCAGTTGGAGATCCAGGAAACGGTAAGAACTATGGATTGGTTAAAGGGACAATCTACAGGAAACCATGATTTTTACCACCAAATATAGGGTTTTCCCGTAGATTTCCCCTGAATCCAATGATGAGAACTATGATAGAAAGAAAATGGAGCCACGACGGGAATTTACTATCAGATCAACTCTGGGATTCACTGTCAGATGAACATGGTGTACGATTAAGTGTGGCATTAACTATGATTGACAGATGTGGGTTACGAGTATTGTTTGTCTTGCAGCATAATTGTGGCTAACCATCTCATTTTCTGGGCTGTTTTGACCCACGCCCGCATTTCCGGGATGGGTTGGCAGGTCACAAGTCATCGTCGCTTCCCTCGATGACGGTGGAAACATGTTATTCTAACATATTCTAACATCACCATCACAAAAAGCGCCACATCATGTGTAAATGTCACCTCAGTTCAACCAACGCCACCACCATCCATTCCAATCCTATCCCATCCATCGATGTTTCGCACCAGCTGAGTCTCCGACCGCGGATTTGAACTTTCCACCTTCATGACCTCAGAGGACCGCCATCCAACTGCCCAAATACCACACCATCAGACATGTTCGCATCAGGTGGAACAAAGAAAAATAACGCGGTTAGCTTCACATCAGGTTGAGGGTTTCGGATTTGGGGTTGACCATGATGATGATGATGATGATGATGATGATGATGATGATGATGATGATGATGATGATGATGATGATGACGATGACATGATCATGATGATGATGATGATGATGATGATGATGGTGATGGTGATGGTGATGGTGATGGTGATGATGATGATGATGATGATGATGATGATGATGGTGGTGGTGGTGGTGGTGATGATGATGTTGATGATGATGATGATGATGATGATAGCAGGGATCACTGTCACTGGTGAACCATCAAAAAAGCCATCCTGGGGGCGAGGCGGCTTCCTGTGTCCTGGAGAACCCGTGGAACCCGTGGAACCCGTGGAACCCGTGGAACCCGTGGAACCCGTGAACCGCACATCGAAATGATCCCATCGAAATGATTTCAATACCACAAAAGGTTGAACTATAGCAGCATTTCTAGAGGAACAACTATCAAGTGTAGATCTGGTTATATCTGGTTGTGGTTTAGACATGATGCAATATAAAAAGATACGATCAAAGTCAATTTGCATGCTACGCCATGTATGCTAAGAAACTTGACGCGTAAAATGAACAAAGGCAAAATCACCAATGAGGCAAAATCTGTAGGAGAGAGTCCGTGATAAAGAAAAATCAGCGGAACAAACATGAAAACAAAACGGTTCCAGATTGTTCAAGCATGTTCAACCCCCGGTCCTGCGATTCCTCCATTGAGCCATGCACAACACCAGGAACATCTGCAGGCAAACCACCAGCAATGCCAGGAACTCGTCCACTACCGCCTTGCCTTCCGCCATAACCAGCAGTGCCACCTGGGATGCCGCCAACAGCACCAGGAACGCCACCAGGGACACCACCACCTGCGCCACCGGGAACGCCACCTCTCACTATGCTGCTCATGCCTGGCGCAACTGACACAAGGTTTGGCGGCCGGTGCTGGTTGAAACATGTTGAAAACTATGATCCAAGTAGAGAGGGTCAAAGATATAACTATCCATGATGGATCATGATAAATCCCAACATATTGGGCAGTAGAATCCCCTTTTTGATCAACAGGGATTTTGGACACTGCCCACGAAGCGTTACTGCAACACCATGTAAATGAGACACAAGGCCTTGACCAACTGGTAGCTCCTGACCAGTCGGTGATGTCAGCAACAAATTGTGAGATTGATAATCAAGAAACTTTGCAGAGAGATGCTGTCGAGAACCCCTAGTAGCCTTGGGTTGTTGCACAGAAACGGTCTGCTCAACAGGGCAGGTCTCCTTCTCCTACCTTCAAACACAATTATCCATTTGGGTATTGTTCCCGAAAATGAAAGACATTCAGGGGACACATTGAAATTCATGTTTGAAACATGTTGCCAAAACTGTAAAGATTTCTGGAACTGAGTCTGTTGTTTGAGTACAGTATATATATACATATGTATAACATTGTGTGGTATCTGTGGTATCCATATAACTGCAGTAAACAATAATCAATATAATGGTTGACATCAGTTTCCGCACCATGTGTGTGACTGCGAAAGAATGCAGTCACTAAGCGAATGTGGGATGAAACAGAACCAGGCAGCCATCTGCCCATATTCTCCATGAGTTTGTCTTAAAATGTTGCGTACACTGCGTACACCAAAACGGATCAAAATGGTAAGGTAGAAAAAGAACATCAAGAATGGTGTTTTGAGGTATCCATAGATATCCGTTTTTTGTACAAACCCAAACGCTATCTTGGCCAATCCATCCACAGACTTTCCAGTCCTCCATGACAGGTGGCATATCTCGGCTGCTGAATTGAGGGGTAGGTTCCAGGCACCAACTGAGTTGATGTATCTTAATATGACCCAATAATACCTAATGAATGTACAAAAATGTATAAAGTAAGGCTTGTGAGAGAACGACATAAGGGAATGTCCTGCAAACATGGCCTTAGAACAATACATCAATTGGATGAACTTTCGCAGGCAGAACCTTTTAACCTTGAGCCCCAGTTGATGCTCCCAAGAAATAGTTGTTTGTCTCAAAATGTGGTACTTTTCCTGGGCAACCCCTTGGAAAGTTCAGCTCCGAATATCGGGATGGATCAATAATATTCAATGCTGAGAGGACACCTATAGGATGACTTGAACGGGGAACATCCGGAGGTGGGCTTTGATCCACATCCCATCCATCCACATCCCAAGCTTTGCACCGTCCATGTCAGGCGGGGCTTGTTCTGCTGCTTGTTCTGCTGCCTGTTGCGACTTCCAACTGAAAATCGATTCGTTTTTGGGGTGCAGTTGGAGTTGTTAATGGTGAAAAAACCATGGTGATCACCTCTATCATTTGCGAGACAACCCCTATGACTATTGTTAAGATATATATATATATATTATATATATATATTATATATATATTATATATATATATATATGCACTCATAGTTTCAACTGCGGCCCCAAGTTCTGATGCAATGGACTGGAACAAACTCCCAACCCTCAACATCTGAGAATAGCCAAATGTCATTCCCATGTTATATTGTAATATATTATAATATGTATATATATAAACGTATATATATATATAAATATCCCATCATATCCCAGTTGGTTATGTATATTCCATATTATTCCATCAATTAAATCCTCATAAACATTTAACATTCCCATTGATATAGGATCTCCCCGTATTCAAAAAGAACTGAGCGGTGCGATCGTTCCGGTGCCCAGATGAATCTGCGACTGCCTTCGCCAGGTGACGTTGTAAGGCTTCGACTGCTGCCTGGTTGCCACTTTGGGCTGCCTGAGGCGGGAAGTGACTGGTGATTTACGGCCTTTCAAGACGTGATAGCAGGCGGGGTAAGAACGGATTTCTCGGACTATGGATTGTTTTTATCATGTGATCATTCCCAATTTTTTTTTGGATAGGATAGGACTTCAATCATCACTCAAAAATTCAACAGGGGCCTTGAGCACTGCTCGATTCAGCTGATGCTCCATTCGACTATCTGAGATGTGGGCGTAGTCAATGGGTGTCAAGTTCCATTGGTCCTGCAACCTGGCCACTTGCCACTTGCCAGTGGGCATCTTGCTACTGTAATGTGGGTAAAACATGGTAAAACAATGTCATAAACCACCCATGACTGGGAATGGTAACCATACCACCTATAAAAATGGTGATGACTGGGGGATGGTTTATGGATGTTTATGGCATTGTTTGACCCACATTACACCAAATCCCAAGTTTCACAGGCCAAAAAAATCATGCCGAGGGGAACGCCAGATCCGCTCCAACCTCCGCAAGAATGTCGATGGCCGTCACCTGGAGGGTATCCGTGGCATTTCTTGGGAGTTGGATCTATCATCATCCAATGTCAATTATGTCAAAACAGAGAGGAGAGGGAACACTGTTCCAGGAAATGGCTTTGTCTGAAAATCCTGTACCTCTAAATCCATCTAAATCCTCCAATCAATCATAATTTTCCAATATTTTCCATAGTTCCCCATATGTTTCCATGCCATGGGGGTAACCCCATAACCATGTTCAAACCAATGCCATCCCTACGGATGCCAAACGAGTAGCATCACCAAGCTTGGCGGCGACGTGCATCGCGCTGAAGTTCGATGGCCAGGCAATCCCATCCCAACCTAGCAATGGAGAAAGAAAGAAAGGTGGAAAGGAAAATATGGAAAATTGGGATAGGGTAAAAACATGTAAAAACTTCTGACAGTGCCTCAAATGCACCCTATCAACAAACTACAGCAGTGAGGTTTGCATTCGTCTTGATCGCCTTCATTTTTGTTGCGGGTGTTGATTCCTGTTCCGTTCCAAGTCCCTGAGGCGGAGCTGTTTGGTGGTATCTCATATGGTATCATATGGTTCATGTCGATTGTGGTCCCAGACATTGCGGCCATCCCCATCAGTTGCTTGTCAAAAGGGATATCCCGTCTCTTGGTGGCTAAACTAAAAAATGTATAAAAATGTGTGGAGAATTCACTGTGGCTTGATCGATTGGTTTAACATGGTTTAAGACATGATTTACAGGACACCCTTCAACCGAATCTGTGAATTTGAAGAACATCTGCGCCTTTGTTCAGCACGCTTGCCACTGCTTTGGAGAGCCTCAGCATCAGCTCCGGAGTCAGCACCTCCTTTGAAATTGCCAAGGGGTCCATGAAATGATATGATAAACGAAGGACTACACAACCCCAGTTGACTAATATTGAGTATGGTCTCTTGGAGTGTTGTAAGCCACACTCCCTTGGAGAAAATTCTCAGGGTCAACCCTGGAGCAATGCACGTCGCTTAGTGATATGCTACTAAAATGATGTTTACCCTCTGGTAATTTAACGTAGCTATTGAAAATGGCCATTTATAGTGGATTTTCCCATTAAAAATGGTGATTTTCAATAGCTATGTTAAATTACCAGAGGGTAACCACTTCAACAGCTCAGGGGCCAGAATCCGGGTTGACAATTTCTTTCTACCAGCTCCTGAGACTCTCACGCTGGTTTCATGTCCGTAGCATTCTTCAGTTTCTCCTTTGCAGCAGCCACCACTGCCTGATTCGGACTTTGCGTGAGCTCAAGGGAACGCACAGGAAGCCCCAACCATCAACTGTTCAATGGTCATCAATGGTCCATATCCCATAGGATCCATGGTGCTGCTATATATGGTAACATGGATCCCATCAATATACCCCCAATGTTAGCATATATACCATACATGGATCCTATGGCCCTATGGGTATTATACCCTTGTCAACTCGTTTTCCGGAAACACGCCTCGTGGTTCACCGACTGTCTGCGCGTTGTGCTGTCATTGACCGACCGCCGCCGGGCTGTGGCCGTGGCCTGGTATGACCCCAGCAATGTCGAGAAGTTGGATCTAGCTGGTGGGTTCGTTAGATGGAAGTCACAGCCAGCAAATGTGCAAAAACTTGTTTTGCAGCTTTTCTGGCTCTGGTTCGCAAAACATGGTTCTTCTTCGTTTAGTTTCGTGTGTACCGTATATAGCGGTGGGGTGAAAGGAAGGAACTGCACGGAACTGAGTCGCCATTTTGCATCTGCGCATGAGACTCAGCAGCAACTTGTGCAGCATGCAAAACATTGCAAAACCCCTTAGGAAACACCATGACAAAACTGCATCTAATAAATTGAAAGGACCAAGCCCGATGGATTCTCAATGATTCTCATCATTTTTGCATGTTTTGCCGATTTAAAGTGCAATGTTCAGACCCACCTGCGGAGATACATCGGGTGAAGATGAAGTCTGTGGTCTATCCTACGTTGGCAGGACTGATCCTTTGCAAAATTTTGTCCATCTGGTCGTTTCATAAAGGCTGTTTCAAGTAACTGGGGGGGTGACGTTTTGGTGGCAAACTATGAATTTCTGCGGGTAACCCTCCTTAATCGACCAATCGACCAGCGTTGTTCATCTGGATTGACACGATTTTTCCATCTGGCGGTTTCGTAAAGGTTACTTCCCTATCCAAATATGTCCATGTAACAAATGACTCGGGCGATTTTGGGGGCCCCCAAGTTTAGATAGCTTAGGAAACCCGGGTATGGCGACGGAACATGGGGTACACGATGGTACAAGTTTGGACCCACACAAGGCCAGTCACAGTCCGTCTATTTTCAGAGGTCAATCATTCTGCCGCCCATACTTCAAATAGACCATATAGATGGTCCCAGCCTTTTGCTTTCCCATATCTTCCATAAACTCTTCATGGAATCATCTGTAGCAACTCCAAAAAAATCGAATTTTAGAATTTGAATTTGGCAAAATCCCTATGGTAGTGAGACATGTAACCTTATCTGCCTCATCTATCTCTTTGGATCTCTTTAGGGCTTACTACAACTGCAAAGCCAGGTTCTGCTCCTCTCTGACCTTTGATCCTTGGGCACGACCACTCGCCATCTCCTGCATTGTGGCAACTCTGGTTGCTGCAATGACTTGAGCTTGTGAGTAGAGAATGAGTTGTCAAGTGATCAAGTGGATTTGTGTAGATATGAATATAAATAAATATATGTATATATGGTCCAGCGTTCCAACCCCCCTCACCCCCCCGGCCATGGTCATGGGTCAGCCATAGTACTGTGCCCCTCCCCCCCCTGTGGTGTGGTGGGGGTGTGGTACTGTCCCCTTCCCCTCCCTGTGGTGTGGTGGGGGTGTGGTACTGTCCCCCCTCCCCCCTGTGGTGTGATGGGGATGTGGCACCGCGCATATGTATATATATATATATGTTTAAATTTATATATATATATATGAATATATGTATACATGTGTATATATATATATATGTGTGTATGTATGTATATATATATATAAGTGTGTATGTGTATATATATATATGTATGTATCTATAATATGTATATATATATAGGAAGTAGATACATAGCACATGTATATATATGACTATAGGTAGCACATAGGTACTTTGAGGGAGTATGTGTGCTACGTAGGTCGTCTAAAAGGTAGCGGTAGTCAGAAATGCAGCAAAGACTAAGACCGAGCAAATACGAGGGTGGACCGCAGAAATGCTGCCAATAGCTTGCAAATAGAGGGAAGGGGGTGCAACCTGGGGACCCATACCATTGGGGGGGTGGGGGGTAGGAACACGGAACACGAGACCATATATACACAGTTTACATCATGTTGCCCTCACCTTAGGTTCCATATTAGGATCCAGCATGTGGATCCATATGGTAACACACAGTTGACACAGCGCCAACAAATTCCATGCAAGCCAGCATGACATCTTCGATCGAGAAAACCATCCTTCACAGGATAATACTGGGTGAACTGTTAAGTTGGGAATATGATCTACATACATGTAGATATGTATGTCTGTATGTATATATATATATATGTTATATATTCATATACGTATAGTGTATGTATGTATGTATGTATGTATGTATGTATGTATGTATGGTATTGTATTGTATTGTATTGTATTGTATTGTTATGTTATGTAATGTAATGTAATGTAGTGTAGTGTGATGTAATGTATGTATGTATGTATGTATGTATGTATGTATGTATCTATCTATGTATGTATGTATGTATCTATGTATCTATGTATCTATGTATCTATGTATCTATGTATGTATCTATGTATCTATGTATCTACGTATCTATGTATCTATGTATCTATGTATCTACGTATCTATGTATCTATGTGTCTATGTATCTATGTATCTATGTATCTATGTATCTATGTAATGTAATGTATAATGTTATGTTATGTAATATAATGTAATGTAATGTAATGTATGTATGTAGTGTATGTAATGTATGTAATATATGTAATGTATGTAATGTATGTAATTTATGTACTGTAATGTATGTACTGTAATGTATGTTTGTACAAAATTGTGGATCAAACATGTATATCTTTACATCATATAGTAAATATATACATTTAAACATCCGCAATCATATACACATATCATTCTTTTCATGTTCTGCATAAGCACTGCATATGCTTGTGAAAACTACATATAAATATATGATAGATATGCATATATACAACAAACCTTCAGGAACGTATACCTATCACCTCGCCCTTGGCTTCGCCTCCTTGGCTTCGCCTTTGGAACCCTGGGGCGATCTCGCAGGTTCCTGAGATCGCGGAGATGGCACCATCTCCTGGGCAGATTTCTTGGAAGCGAAATCAACCATAGACAGATGTTATTTAACCACTATGGGGATATTAATATTATGAGGTATCATAGCTGGAAGATTTTCATGTTTTTAAACGGAGGGTTTTTTCGAGGATTCTATATGGGAATATAAACTTTATATATCAACAAGATGATATTTGGGTGTGTCTGAAAATGTGGATAGCTGAGATAACCATAAAGTATTGATATCTGGGCCATGATTGTTGCCACTGGATTTTGGAAAACCGCGAAGCCCATTTTCAGACAGACCCCTTTGTGACCCCTGCAGGGTGGATGGATCACAATCAATCTCTTTTAACTGGGATTTGATTCATATAACTGGGATTTGATTAATAGAATTCAACAATATTCAACATGTTTTAAACTGACTGGGCCATTGTTTAAAACAACTGACTCAGCTGAGGCTTTCCATGGCTTTCCACGGCTTCCCCATGGACAACTTTCCCTGACATGACCTGACTCTGATGGCTTCGAAAAACAACACGACTTCTACACGCTTTCTGAAAGAAATAACAAGGTGGGGATGGGTCAAAACCCTATCCCCCTGGTGAACATCAAAATAGCTGGTAAATGGATGTTCATCCCCCTAAAAATGGTATGTATAGGTATTGATCCATAGCCAGGTGTTGATTCCAATTTATGTACTGAAAAGGGCGGTGGATGCAAAACATACTTAAAATATCTTAAAATATTATGATAAATTAATTATGCAGCAGAACAATCTTTGTATCTTCGGCGAAACGATGAACAAATACGGAGGAAACTCAACTTCTTTCGGAGTTGTTTGGGGCTTGCACGCCTCCTGAGCCTTCCTTGCAGCTTGTTCTTCTGCTGCCTGCGCGTTTTGAGCCACATGGACACTGAAATCGATTCTGATGCAAAAAATGGGAGATGGCGTGATATGACCCCTATACGATGGTTCTATCGACTTATAATATCCAATTGGTTGTATCTACTATGGTTATATCATGTTATATCATTATATCCACATATATCCGCTGTACCATGTTATATATCAACTTAGAAAATCTTAGAATAAGGGTTCTAACCATGGTGATAACCATAAGTTGGGATTTAACCCTGCAACTATTTGTTTTTTATATCCACTCACAATGACTGGAATTGCACTCCCAAGTTCTGATGCCATGGACTGGAACTCCAACCATCTGAGAGTAGCCAAATCTCATTCCCATTCTTCAAAAGAAGCAAGGTTGCTCCCAACACCCCTGATACAAGATGATGGGAAAACAAGTAGAATCTCGTAGGTAAAGAGCTAGGATTACCACTTTTTCCTCCCAAAAGTGGGCCATAATTTACATCTCATCACTTGGAGCAACCCTTAATATCTGTTGGTGAAGTCCCAGAAAAAAATCAACAAACAAGTTCCATTATAAATCATATATATATATTTAGTATGGCACTTTTTGTGGGCCCCCTATGGCACCCCTGCGACTGCCTTGGCCAGGTGCCGTTGTAAGGCTGCCACCACCTCGTGGTTGCCACTCTGAGCCGCCTGGGGAAGTTTCAGAGGCGATGTTCACGCATAATCATGTCAGGTTCAATGGATTTTTTTCAGGATTTGCTTCGGTTAAGATACCTTATGTTGCGACAAACCATGTTTAAAGCCCCTAAAAACCATGGATTGTCAACAGCCAAAAATCCGAATATATGTTTGATGATCCCCAGCAACTAATCCTAACAGCATCACTCTGCAGTGAGTTTGGACGCTGCTCAATTCAATATTCCATGTATATATATATATAATAATATATATATATACAATATTAAATATATATATATATTATATCAAGGGAGCTGCCGGTGACTCTCTGAGATGTGGGCGTAGTCAATGGGTGTCAATTTCCATTGGTCCTGCAACCTGGCAGCGGTTGCAGGCAAACACGATTTTTTTCAAAGACCTCCTGTGAACTCACTATCTTCATGGAATCCCAAAGTTGGAGGTACATCATCAGAAAGCACAATTTCAATAATTAGATTAGATGACAAGCGACCCACATTAGTGGAGCTTGGGGCACCTTGGCGACCTTGGTACCCCAAATCCCAAGTTTCACAGGCAAATCATGCCGAGGGGAACGCCAGATCCGCTCCAACCTCCGCAAGAATGTCGATGGCAGTCACCTGAGGGGCTGCTTTGTCCGCGAGGCGCTGACGTTCTCCAGGGTCTCCGTGTCTGAAAATCCTGTACCTCGAAATCCTCCAATCAATCATAATTTTCCAATATTTTCCATAGTTCCCCATATGTTTCCATGCCATGGGGGTAACCCCATAACCATGTTCAAACTGGACATCAACTAATTTTCCATCGTTTCCCACAGTATTCCCCGTTTTCAAAAAAGATGTCCAGTCTCGTCAGAATGACAAGTCTTGTCGACGAGTAGCATCACCGATCTTCGCTGCCACATGCACAGCGCTGAAATTGGATGGCCAGGAAACCCCATCCCAACCTGCAGCGGCCGATGGGCTACCAATGGAGGGAGACTGCTATGCAGTACCCAATCTTATCTCAATCAACAGGTACTCAAAGCAGTACTTCTCACGGGAAGTTAAAGAAAATAATGGCCCCGGAAAGAAACGATGTTGGTCCCTCATGGCTGGTGCCGAAAAAAGACCCATCCCCAGACTCGCCAGCTGATTCCGCCTTTGATAAACCACAAGGTTGACCCTGATATTGAATCTGCTGATAATATATATAATATACTGGTCGGTGGTTTTAACCGTCTTGAAAAATATTAGTCAATGGGAAGGATTATCCCATATATTATGGAAAATAAAAAGCTGTTTGAAACCACCAACCAGATATAAATAATGTTCCTTAAAAGGAACAAATACATATTGCAAGTCTGTGTCCATTGGGTGCCCATACGTTGGGGGCATCCGGGCATCAGTTGTTTGTTGTATCTCTGTCCGTGATTGTGGCTAACTTTGGTAGTAAAGCTTATACGTTTGGCTTCCTCAATGGATTGGCTTGAATAAAAACAGGACACCCATGGTTCTTACCCCCAACTTAATATATCTTAATATAAGGCTTTGGCATGGGCTGTACAGAAAAAATGGTGCCTTCAACCGAATCTGAAAGTTTACTCCAGGACTGTTCAGAACATCAGCACGCCTTTGTTCAGCACGCTTGCCACTGCTTTGGAGAGCCTCAGTATTAACTCCGAGCGAAATCTGATTTCTTTGAAGTTCTTATACAGTAGTGCAAAAACGATACAACCTCAACATGATTCAACATGTATTCAACATGTCAAGAGATATTGCAGTCAGATAGGTCAGATAGGCCAAGATCACCACAACATTTGGTGCATAGATAGGCCGCTTATTGTTGGGGTTCAACTCAAAACGACTGTGAGAAAATCCCTAGCGTCAACCCTGGACCAATACACCCTGGTTGCTTAATTAGGGGAACTGTACGCAAAAGTCATGATTTGCTCCTAAAAGGTTGTTGAACAAAATAATAGAATGAATTAAAATGATTAAACGGCCCACCGGGGTATATATTAAATGCTATTCATCCGCAGTTGATAATATGTTTAAGTTTATATATTCCTGTTTATTCTACCACTCCTGAGTCTCTCGCGCTGGTTTCATATCTGTAGCATTCTTCAGTTTCTCCCTTGCAGCAGCTACCACCGCCTGATCGGGTGTTTAAGCTGAAGGGAACGCATACGGGCCATGGGTTCGTGTTTAGGAACCCAAACTATCGACTGTTTAATGGCCTGTACCATACCCTTTGTCAGGTTTTTCCATGTTTTTCCCTAAAACAATTTTAAGAAACATAGACAGCTGACGACAATCGCGGTCCATGTCTGCTTCGCAAGCCGCGACACAAGTCACTCCCCGCCTCGTGGTTCACTGACTGTCTTCGCGTTGTGCTGTCATTGACCGACCGCCGCCGCGCTGCACCATCCGGCTGACGGGCTGCGGCCTGGTTGCGGCAGTGGCAAGATGTGGCAACTGTAAAAACCAGAAGTTTAGAACCCTCTATAGTCAAAGGAAGCTTAAGTGAAAAAAAATCCAGCTGCGGGCAACTGTCAATTATGTCAATCGACTTCAGTGACTCGCAGCTAACATCCCTAAACCATCCTAAACCTATCTGTGAAAGACCCAGCGGCCCGCGGCGTCCTGCGGAGATAATGGAGATAGATCAGGTGAAGCTGCTGATCTGTCCTACGTGATTCGGATTGATGAGGGGTGAAGCCGCTGATCTCCCCGGGTTGTTTTTTTTCCAGGTGTTGATGCACCCGCTGCACCCGGCCCGATCCGGCCCGGCTACCTTTTAATGGGACTTTAAAATACGGCATGTAGGTAGGTATGTAAGTTTGGAGGAGAGAATGTTTTTTTTTAAGTATTTTTATGTGGTGTGAATTTTGAACTGTGTGGGTTTGAAGAGGAATCTGAATATGTCTGCAGAGGTGTCTTTGCAAGGGCGTTTGAAAATGTGATGTTATATTCAAAGCGCCCGCTTTGGTTGACGAATTCATTTCTCAACTGTTGTGTGCTGTGGCAGTGAGAGGCATCTTGTTTCAAAGCGAGCGTTTTGGCAGGTGCAACTGGAGTATCGGAAGCCGCACCCTTGCTCCCAATGCCAGCAACATTGTGGCAGCGTCTAAGCGTCTAAGCTAATGTCAGAGATTTGCTTCTCCCTGTGGCATTTTGTTTACCTTCTAAGTCTTATAATATAATATATAATACAATGTGTTTTTTCCAAGTCTTGGCTAAAGAACGTTTTTTCCCCCTGTAAGTGCATGGGAATAATGTTGATGACACCGGCTTCCTGCAGCGATCGTAAGTTCACAACTGTCTTTCAGCACTTTGATCGCTATGTGCTTTGGGGGCGCTTAAAGGTGCTGAATCTAAAAGTTTCCAGATGTTTCCAGCACACTCACATGCCTACCTAGATTGTACTGTAAGATTTTTGTAAGTATGTAAAATGATAGTGAATCATATTTCAAGTGAAACTAGGGGGATATCAATAGGGTGCCGTTCCAATCCTTCCAGCGCATCATGAAATATGAAGACCCTATGCCCGGACCCTTCATTTCTGCAGAAGCACCTGGCCCAGCGGCGTCCTGTGGAGATTGATCAGGCGAAGCTGCTGATCTGTCCTACGTGATTCGGATTGACGAGGGGTGAAGCCGCAAAAATCTCCCCCGGGCTGTTGTTTCTGTGCCTGGATGGGTACCATTTTGGTGGCAAAGCATCACTTTCTCGGGTAAACCCTTGAACTTGACCGGGATTATTATTCGTCCTGGGTTGGCGCTATTGTGAACCTGAATGATTTCCCGTATTGTGAATCTGAATGATTTCCCGATGAAACATGGTTAAATTTCAACCGCGAGAAATGACTTGGCTGATTTCGGGTTCCTTCCGTTCTACGAAACACCCATCTGGCTATGCCGACAGAACAAGGGGTACAAGTTTGGACCCACACAAGGCCAGTCATCGTTGGCATACCTCAGTGGGCCTGACAGATGATGGCTCACCTTGCGCCTTGAGTGGCCCCCACTGACTGTGTGGATTTCATCCGCCTAAATGTAGTCGAGCTGATATTGGACTCTGGAGCTGTCACCGCCACGGTCTGGCCTGCCCCATGTCACCACGCTTCCATCTGCCAAAATCGCAGCAAAAGCATCCCCTGCACCACAGATCTGCTAGACATTCTTATTGAGCAGATGTTGGACTCTGAAGCTGTCACCACCACATGGGGGATTGCCGCAGGTGACAACCCTGTCAGCTCCAACACACCACGAAGCAAACGCAGACCATGTCGCAGCTACTTTTGGCTGCTGGGCGACAGCTGTAAGGCTGTCTCCATCTTGCAGCCCAGAATGTTGCAGAGTCATGTGGGTCGAAAAGGCGCCCGTCAGACGCAGCAAGCCTCAGGAAGCGTCGCCCCAAAGCCTGTTGCGCGGTTTTTTTCAAGTCAGCAACATTCAGTAACGGTGCCAAACCGTGAGACAGCGACGGTTTCGCGCCGTCCACTTGGAAGGACACGTCAAATCTGATGAAACTGTCAGCCAGCTGACCGTCCATAGCTTCATGGCACAAACACAAAGGCGTATCTGAAGAGATTCTATTCCCCAAACATTCTCCAAAGATCAGTATCAGCATCTTTTCCCTCCCAGAAGTGGATGATGGGAAAGGAAACCGCAGCTAAAGTGACCATGGTTTCAACCGTAGATTTTATCAACAAATCCGTAGTCTCCCCTGCTGACCCTACTACGGAAAATTATATGTTTTTTCATCTGGACGTCCCTCTCCTATTGAATTGCTGAGGGCCAAGAGCACTGAATTTTTTTGTCACCCTTGGATTGGCAACAATCAGAAATCCAGGTGGGTGGCTCTCGCCCCAAATCTGGATGTCATGGGGGATCTTGCGGCGAGAAAACCAAGGTAACATCGTGTAAAATCCCGATCCTCATCTGGTTATGACCATAACAGTTCACCATGGAAAATCACCATTTTTAATAGGTAAACCATGGTAAACCATCTATAAATGGGTGGTTATGACCTTTTTCTACCTTTTTTTGGGGATCACGACCACTGAAAAACCCAACTTCTGCTCCTCATGCTCCTCTCTGATTTGTACCTTTAGCTTGGCAGATCCTTCTGCTCGACTGCGCGGCACGTCCTCCACGAGAATTTTTTTGTGCAAGAAGTTGAACATGAGCTGCCAAGTGACATTTTATATATCTGCTATATATGACATAATCTGACATAATATGAGATAATATGTCTGCAATATGACATAATACGACATAATATGACATAATATGACATAATATGACATAATATGTCTGCAATATGACATCATATGACATAATATGACATAATACGACATAATATGACATAATACGACATAATAGGACATAATATGACATAATATGACATAATCTGACATAATATGACATAATATGACATAATATGACATGACATATGACATAATATGACATAATATGACATAATATGACATAATATGACATAATATGACATAATATGACATAATATGACATAATATGACATAATATGACATAATATGTCTGCAATATGACATAATATGACATAATATGACATACTACGACATAATATGACATAATATGACATAATATGACACAATACGACATAATATGACATAATATTACATAATACGACATAATATGACATAATATGACATAATATGACATAATATGACATAATATGACATAATACGACATAATATGACATAATATGACATAATGACATAATATGACATAATATGACATAATATGACATAATATGACATGACATAATATGACATAATATGACATAATATGACATAATATGACATAATATGACATAATATGACATACTATGACTGTATTGCACTATATTACACTATAATATACATATGACATATAGACGCATATTACAAATGTATGTGAAATGGCGAAAACAACAACAAATGTTGATCCTCAGTTCTTGTGGAGCAAATCAAATTGATACAGCCGAATGGTGTAAACAGAATCATGATTTACGCCTAGTCTACAAGTAGTAACTAGTACTATCTTTTACATTATTTTACCATTTAGGACCAGTATCAACAATACCCACACACATTCACTTTGTCGTTTTGTTTGAGAAAATCCATTGGAATCCATTTTTTTGTCCTCACGCACCTTGGCATCACTGGTTTTGGGCGCTTTCAACTCTGCAGAAAGCTCCTCAGCAACAAGAACTCTGAGATACTCTGAGTATACGCTGAGTTTATGAGGACTGATTCAATCACTTCAGACGCGGACGGAGGCTCTGAAACCTGACAGAGACCTCCATATATATATATATTACAGTGTATACATCATGTTGCTCTCATCTTAGGTTCCACTAAAACAGAAGGTTGACACAGCGCCAACGAGTTTCATCCAAGGAATGACAGCCGATCCGGCGAAGCCCTTCAGAGGAGAAAACAACTCAACTCTCTTGTTTATCTGACTGGGTGAAATGTTGAATTGAGAATCTGATACGATAATTTGTTCTACATACACGTGCACATGTATACATATACAACATATACATACACATACATACACATATCACAGTTTTGTATATGAAATCTTGAGATAACGACATACATACGAGTACATCTTGACATGCAATATTATGTATATATATATATATGGTTATACATATATATATATATAAGTATACAGCAAACTCAACAAACCTTGACGAACATATAGCATATGTATCATCTCCCCCCTTGGCTTTGCCTCCTTGGCTTCGCCCCTCGGCGATCGCGGGGAGGTGCGGGGAGATCGTGGAGAGCGTGGTGCCTTCTCCTGCGGGGGAACCCCCTCCACCGTGGGAGACGGTTGGTGGAGAGATGTTCTTGGGATTAATGGGATTTAACTACCAAAGAATGTGGACCTATGGGATTTTCATATGATTCAACTATCGATTTTAGGATACATGTAGGGAAATTCCCTCTGTAAATCGAGGTTTATGGCTGGAAAAATAAGCTATAAATATTAAATGAATTTAAATGGAGGGATTTGATGAGAATATCATGGGATATTAAATTCAACATTATGATGTCGGTGTGTCTTACAAATGGGGATACCCATAAAAAAAGCATGGGGGGCGATTAACCACTGGGTTGCGACGGCCTTACAACCTAGACAACACATGTGGGGGATGGATCAACTATCTTTTTTACATGGAGATTGAAATTCAACATGATTTTTTAAAAAACAAACATGTTGTAAACTGCGTGGGTCATTGCTTAAACATGGGATGTTTACATCCTTCCGGATGTTTGTTTTGGCCATTTTGTGCAAGTTCGGGTCAAACGCGATGGCTTTCTCATCTCATTGGCGCAACGACAAGGCACCATTCGAAAATCAACAAGTGGTATCTTTGAATCCAACAGAAATGGCTGTGAAAGCAACAACAATTTTACAAACCTCTGTATGCGAAGCAACCCAAAAACAAAGATATGACTAATTGCTCTCAATGGAGTTGAGAGATCAATGAAGTTTGTGGACATCAGGCTGGTCATCATTTGATCCCGGCGCTCTGCCAATAGCTTGCCAATAAAGCAAGCGATGTTCTGGCTTTGCAAGCCATCAAAGGCAACTTGTTGCATTAGAAGGGGACAAAACTCTAGTACTCTGTTCTTCACTATTTAAGATAGCCATTCACAAATATTCACAAGTTACATCAAGTTACTGTATCTAACCCCCACTTGAATGATGCCATCCGTACCAAAATCTATGGGGCAGGGGTCACATCATCCCACCGATGTGCTCCGCCCGCTCCGCCTCTGACTTGGGCTCTTTGAGAAGTTGATGTTCCTCGGGAAGAACGTTGGAACTCAAGAACTGAAGGGTAACAAATGCACTATTGTATATTAATATATATATATATAAGTATGTGGGGGGGTTCTTAAAATGGGGGATCCCAAAGTTACCATAGGTTAAAATATGTTAAAATACTAAGTAATGGTCTAATGACTCGGATGAGCTGGAGGTAACCCCCATGCTAGGAAACCTCCATGCACAATATAATGCATGTTCCACATGTGAGGTTTCAACTTCACTGCAGTGACATGAAGATCATGAAGGTTTCCTAAAATAGGGGTACCCCCAAATCATCCAGTTTAATAACGTTTTAATAGGATTTTTCACTATAAACCAGCCATTTGGGGGTACCCCCCATTTCATGAAACCCCCGCATGGATCATACGATTCGTAACTGGGGACCAGTCCTTCATCACCGGTTCCTCCATGTCCCGTTCCACGTTCTCAGACTTGTCAGCTTCCTGTGCCAGCCGTCGCGCAGCCTTCCTCCTGAGCAACTCCGCGGTGCTGACGATGACGATGACGACGTCCATGGATCAGTCGAATGGAAATCTTTCCAATCTTAACTGGAAACATCTGGAAACTAGGGTTTTCTTTTATGGGTTTTACCTCCAACTATATAGTTTCAACATGTTGAAAAACCATATTGTGTTGCCTTGACCTGGAAAAGCAGAATAGAGATATGTCCGTGCTTTCCACATCCTGAGTTTGGGACATCCTCTCCAGTGCTGCAATGACTTCTTCGTTGTTCATCTTGCGTGCCTCGAGTGTTCCGGAATCCATGTGGAAAATGCTGCGGAGGCTGTCTTTGTCACCGGCCCAGGGTGCTTATGGTGCTTAGGCCCCTGACATAGTCGATGGGGCCTCAACATTCACAGCGAGGCACTCAGGAACTAGATGGAACTAGAAGAATCTAGAACACTCAATGGATTAGTTTAAGGGAAAATCGACAGGAAACCATGGTTTTTACGAACTAAATATAGGGGTTTCATGGGGGTTCCGGTTTCATATTCTCATCATACAATTCTGGGAACATTCAATCTTCAGTGAATCTTCACGGTCGGGCAAGCGTTTTCTTATCTAGAGTCCCGTGGCACAATGGCGCTTCTGCACGGAACGATGATTTGCCGTAAGACTTCCAACTTGCAAAGGATGAGCGTGTCTTTGTACCTTTTGGTTATTTAACATAGCCATGGAAAATGGCCCATTTATAGTTGGTGATTTTCCATGGCTATGTTAAATAACCAGAGGGTATATCTGAGTGTATAGCGCTTCCCATTTCCATCTTTTTGATCCACGTTGGTTGCCTTGCACGTCTAAGACAGCGCATGACAGCACATCATCCGATTCTGCTGTTGTGTGTTCTCTGTTATGATCAAGAAATATCGAGAAGACATCTAATTTCTTGAAAACAACAGCAATATGCCATATAAATGATATATAAAATTATACATGTATATACATGCAATATCATGTAATCAATATAGCTGCAGTATCCCAATTCCCAAAATCATAGGTCAACCTACGTACTGGAGACCCTGAGGAGCATCGAAAAAAAAAAAAACGGCAGACACTTCCTATCTGCACGGTCGACAAGTCAAGCCGTTGGGGTTACCTTTCAGGACCCACCAAATTGTCAGTCCACTTTAACTTTAAGTGATACGATTGGCGTTAAACCACACCATTTTGGTTGGTAATTTATATTATGAAACATCATTACATATCATTACGAGCATCCAGAACCATTTCTGGGGTGATCACATTTCGACCCATTGCTGTGATGGAAATTTGGGTCCCACACCAAGTTTGCAACCAGCTCCAAACCTCTACAAAGTGCATGTCACTTTGCAAAAGAAAGTGGCATGGGATAGGGGTTGTGGCAACGCAAGAATTGACTGCTTATGTCTAATGTCTAATACTCAAAAATTACATAGACCCAAATTCGCGGTCTTCTGGCTTTAAAATGTTGATTGATCATACAGAAAATCTAAGATTAGCAGCTGTATCTTGTCTTGATGTGTCTTACATCTCAGCTGGACCATCAACAGATTGGCTGCATCTTGTCAAATGCGGAGACACAACTCTGCCCGTTCAAAACAATCATAAACAAAACGATGAAATCGTGCAACAAAATATCAAAAGGTCAATGGACAAGAACACGTCCTGGCTAATCGATGATTCATGTTTTTTTTGCTTCTCTGATTCTTTGTGTTCTCCTCTCTCGAAGGATATGTTATGATAAATCGTGTTGTCTGCTTTTTCGTCCACTAGCTCTGCTGCCTATGGGTCTTGGACGCATTCAGCTGCGTAGTGCAGAAGACTGTAACCTTCAACGCAGCTGGCACAGGTGAATCTGTTGGGATCTGGGTGCATATGCCATCGATGTGAAGCTTCCCCAGCGGAACCTCGATTCCATTTGAATGCATCCCAGCCATTTCCTCAGTGGCAAGACAAAGAACGCCAGACAGGGAACTATTGGAAGCCTTGCATCTCAAAGCTCCACCTCTCCTCAAAAATGCCGCCTGTTCATTCTTCGTTTGAAGTAAATCTGGTTGTATTTATATTCTTTTTTGTTAATGGGATATTGATAGGATTGATGGAGGTATTTTTTCTGGGATATTGGAACATACCCTCCTTAATAAGCCAACATAGTAACATAGATGCTTGGAAAATCTCCCATTCACTTCGTTCATTTCCCAGTTAAAAAAAAGACACCTCCGGGATCACCTCCGCTCGGGGATTCCCCAGCTGTGATGACACGACGTCGAGTTTCGAATCACCGATTCCAGGCTTTTATCCTCAGTTCGGGAGAGCGAGCCCAGTCTGCACTGGTGCCAGATCATGTGCCAGATCCTTAAAATTGTGCCAGTGCCGTGCAACTGAGTCTTTTTTAAACGCCATCTCCAATATTACCATGCGTATCCATGCGTGGGAAAAGCATGTTCATGATTGGCATCGTTGAAGCGGCTGAAAGTCCTTGAAATCCTGAGATGAGCAAGGCTGTGCTGAGGCTGCAGCAATGACATCATCATCCACGTACACAAATTTCGCCATTTCTGGCCATGGGCGCACCAATGATGCGGAAAATCACAACGAATCACAAGCTCTTTGGGTACAGCGGTTGCAGGTCACCACTTTGGCGTGTCAAGTGGACAACTGCTAGAAAGACATGGCAGGCACACTGATCATGGCAGCCCATTTCAAACGCACTTGCGACTGGCAGCGAGGCTGAAATCTGTTTCCACAACATGACTTATTTTCCAATCGCATACGGCTTTCACAAAATTTTCTAGATGCCAAAATAAATCACCCCATAAACTGAATGGTGTAAAACACACAAAACATAGATAATAATGAAACATAAAATACTTACAATATTGTATATATATATATTGCCTATATTGATATGAATAATTCATATTGAATAATTGTATATACATACAGTACAGTATTGCATATACCCTATGCTTCCAAAGGACATATCTGGTATAGTCGTTACGTGCTAGCCTATACCGGGGTTTTGGAGGCTATACCAGGATGTTTTCCTGGTATAGGCGAGCAGTTTTCCCAGTATAGGCTTTCATGAAATCCCTGTATAGGCGTTCATGGTTTCCCGGTATAGGCCCTAAGCCCCTTGAGTCCATACGTATAGGCTGTGAACCATCCCCTGCACAATCTAGATTGTTTTTTGCAAGCTATTTCATTTGTGTGCGCGAACCCGACCTCGTGTTTGCTCATTGAAGCTGGGCACAAACAAACCGCCAAAAGTCAAAACAAACAGCCATCAAAAAAAACAAAAACGATTTCAGATTTTTTTGTGATCCCCGAGTCCATGTCCCGGTATAGGCGTTCCACGTCCCAGTATAGGCGTTCCACGTCCCAGCATGGGCGTTCCACGAGTTGTCCTGGGGTTGTCCTCGGCTCCCTGTGCTTTCAACATGCCATCTTTTTTTCTTGCTGAAATTCTCTGAATGTTTCTGATATCCTGACTCAAACTCCAGAGCGCATGCCCGTTTCCAAGAAAAATCTACATCGTTTTTTTTCTGCTGGGCATTTGTGGACAATCCAAAGGGGTCTTAGCATATCCTATTACTATTCCTTGGGCCAGTATCCTGGTATATCCTGGTATAACCCTTAGGCCACTCCCGGTATAGTCGTTCGTGGCTTCCTGGTATGTCCGAGGTGTTATCCTGGTATGTTCGAGCGAAACCCGGTATGTTCGAGCATTCCCAGTATGTTCGAGGCTATACCAGATATGGTCGAGGAAGCATAGGGTATATCAATGATTATCAATGAATAAGCTAGTTCTTGCAGCCTCCAGCTGTCGGTTGCGCCCTTGGAGGTGTTCAATCCGACCTTCCGAGGAATCCAGGAAAGTGGTCGCATCATGATGTGCGATGCACCCAATAACGAACCTCAATTTGGGATGGAAAAAATACATATCCCAAATTCTAGGTCCACCCATGTCTATCCATTTCAAATCCATTATAAAACCATGGATATGTATCATGATGTGCTAAACCCCATTAACCACATTATACCAGCCATGTCTATCCATTTCTAGTCAATGGATGTCAATGGGGATTTCCAGCTGAGAGGCGTTGCAACTTCTCCAGCTCCTCCGGCGCGCTGCTGCTGGTGCCGTGCACCGCCGCACTGGCAAGCTCGGTACCTGATGTGTCTGATTGTGTCTGTATGTCAGTGGTTTTTCCCCTTAATTCAATGGCCATCTCAGGAACCTAAACTGGAGGTACCTACCATATATAAGGCCTATATAAGGCCTATGTAAGGGGATATACCCCCAAAATATGGCCTTATATGGTACAGTACCTCCATTTTAGGATCCTGGATTTCCCATTGATTAATTAGACTTTATCTTTATCATGCTAAGTTAGATCTAAGTGAAGTTACTATTTCTATCTATTTTTGGGAGTGGCGGGCTCTGCTTCACTATCTCCAGAGCCCCCAGGTGAAGCCCAGGCTTCAGGACTCAAAGATACTCAAAGTATTCAAGCAGGACCAAGTACTCTCCTGTTTTTGTTCTTAACGAATCTTGATTTTATGTGTCGATCTGAATTCAATGATAACCTCCAACTGGGAATGGTCTATATCACAAATGTCTGGTAGAATCTGGGATGGTTTATTTGTCTTGTTGCTTCCCAACAAATCTGACCATATATCAGGATGGGCTGGGAATAGCCGAGGAAGCTCCAAAAAGGAGTACTTGAAATCGCTTTGCTGAAACTGATGAAGGTTTGCCATTCCCAATTCCTGTTGTGGGCCAGAAATCTCCCGCTGAGTATCCAGACATGCGCCAGTGTATGCTACCAACAATTGATCAAATCCTTAGCACCAACACTCAAGTCCATGTCAAAAAAACTAAGAAATCTATGATATTTTGTTTGTTTCATGGACATGTCACTGGTAAAAAAATCTTTTAACAACAACATACAACAACCAAAAAAAACTCGTAGCCGCTGGCCAAGGACTTAAGGTTGACCTCTGCAGCGCTGAGTTGGAGACGTTCTTCTTGGAGTTTTCGTTCATCCTGACCGCAGCGGAGCGGATGACTCTCTGGGTGTACAACTGACCATGCTGTGCAATCATGATCATCATGTGGCTATGAATCAATACCTATTAATACCATTTTTAGAGGGATGAACATCCATTTACCAGCTATTTTGGTGTTCACCAGGGGTACAAGGTTTTGACACACTGCCATGTATATCCGAAACTCCAAGATGAAACTATGGATGTTTTTTCGTTTTTGCCTTTCAATTGGGAAAAAATCAATGAGATATCCCTTCTATTCCATTCCCATAAAACGTCGGTCCTCTCTCGAAAGCAGCTCACAACAATAACCGAACACCAGTGAATATAGTGAACATGTAAAACAAGTTGGAAACTTGAATACCTCTAGCCAAACATTTCATGATATTCCCACAAAAATCGACAAAAAATCAACAAATCTCTGATAGCTCACTGTTATAGCACAAAAAGAAATAGATCCGCCCCGTGCCTGTGACTCCGCTAGACTCGCCAGCAGCAAGTTGGCCGCACAGTACTCAGGATGTCGGGGTCTGAAACTGGAGGATTAAGCCCCAATTTCATGGCAGTTTTTAATGGAGAAAGATTTAAATAAGATGATTAGGCATCATTTAACCTCAAATCCGAATATGCCCCAATATTATGGCAGTTTTGGTCAGGAAAATGATGATCAAGCATCATTTTCCATATTTTCAGACAAACCCATATCACGATATGTCTGATATGTCGCACCCAAGTGGAAATTACACGATGTACCTGTCACTGTGGCAAATGTCGCTGGAGATTCATTGGGCTTGTCCAAAAAATCTTCAAAAAAATGGAGGGTTTTGAAACATCAAATTGAAGGGTAACCCCATTCTCCAATTTTTTGGCTAAATCCCAATTTTTCCATTTTTTGATGGCTAAATTCCCCATTTCCAGATAAAGCCAGTCAAAAACCTGCCGCTTCTCCTGCCTGAAAAGATACCTCGCAGTCCTCCTCTTCTTCCAAGGCGTTCAAATGCACTGCCACCATGCTGTCTCCACCATTCTCCTCACTTTAGGCGCTGGATGTAGGGGATTTACTCACTCAGGGACCATGTACACTATGTTTTACATTAGGGGGATGGGATTAGTTCTAGTGTGGGTATGGTTATCTCACCATGAACTTGAGGATCTTGGACATATTGGCCATATGGGAATCTTCGATGGGAACATAGTTCATGACGTCTCGACTCCAGCCCTGGGATGAGTTGGAGATGAAAATGCCGGGTCCGAACCCATTTAAAATACCCTCTGGTAATTTAACATAGCTATTGAAAATGGCCATTTATAGTGGATTTTCATGGATTTTCCCATTAAAAATGGTGATTTTCCATAGTTGTGTTAGTTTACCAGAGGGTAAAATAGAACAATCTTGGCCCCAATGGCACCTCTTTCTCTTTCTCCTCCCGAATCACCTCGCCACAAATGCAAGTCCACCCTGAAAGCTGACCCTCAGGCCATGATTGACCGACTTATTTTTTGCAGTAGTCAGTAGTGTAGCCAGTAGTGTAGCCAGTAGTTATCGATATGTTATCAATATATGGGGGGTTTCCATAATCGGTGGTGCCCCCATAGCTGGATGGTTTTATGGTTTTTATACTTTATGATGGAAAATCCATCTATAAATGGATGATTTGGGGGTGCCCCTATTTCAGAAAACCTCCATGTAGTTATCATTAGTCCATCAGCTCACCATGGCGTTCAGGGGCAACTCTACAGCTGCGATTGCTTCCGTAAGCTTCCGTATGCAGGCTGTCTAAATGTCTGCCTGCCTGTCTGTCTAATCAAATCTACTGTAGTCAAATCTATATTATATAGTCAAATCCAATGCAACCTATCAATAGTCTATATATATCATAGAATTGCACAAACTATCTCCGAATACCCACAATATCCATACAATCTGCATATATCTCATCTAGTTCACTATCTCATTTAAACTCATTTATCATCCATATATCTCATCCGTACATGCATGTATATGTGTAATTATGTATATATATATATATACCCTATGCTTCCAAAGGACATATCTGGTATAGTCGTTACGTGCTAGCCTATACCGGGGTTTTGGAGGCTATACCAGGATGTTTTCCTGGTATAGGCGAGCAGTTTTCCCAGTATAGGCTTTCATGAAATCCCTGTATAGGCGTTCATGGTTTCCCGGTATAGGCCGTAAGCCCCTTGAGTCCATACGTATAGGCTGTGAACCATCCCCTGCACAATCTAGATTGTTTTTTGCAAGCTATTTCATTTGTGTGCGCGAACCCGACCTCGTGTTTGCTCATTGAAGCTGGGCACAAACAAACCGCCAAAAGTCAAAACAAACAGCCATCAAAAAAAACAAAAACGATTTCAGATTTTTTTGTGATCCCCGAGTCCATGTCCCGGTATAGGCGTTCCACGTCCCAGTATAGGCGTTCCACGTCCCAGCATGGGCGTTCCACGAGTTGTCCTGGGGTTGTCCTCGGCTCCCTGTGCTTTCAACATGCCATCTTTTTTTCTTGCTGAAATTCTCTGAATGTTTCTGATATCCTGACTCAAACTCCCGAGCGCATGCCCGTTTCCAAGAAAAATCTACATCGTTTTTTTTTCTGCTGGGCATTTGTGGACAATCCAAAGGGGTCTTAGCATATCCTATTACTATTCCTTGGGCCAGCATCCTGGTATATCCTGGTATAACCCTTAGGCCACTCCCGGTATAGTCGTTCGTGGCTTCCTGGTATGTCCGAGGTGTTATCCTGGTATGTTCGAGCGAAACCCGGTATGTTCGAGCATTCCCAGTATGTTCGAGGCTATACCAGATATGGTCGAGGAAGCATAGGGTATATATACCTGCATTGCTTGATAACCACCTTTTCCTATCCATAATCTTGATTGTTTTCTTTTAAGATGATAGCCAGGAATTGTTGTCCTGGACGTGATTATCCGTAATGCATTAAAACAGCATTTTGGTGAATATATATGTTAGTTCTATATCAACATACATGGATTTCATAGAAATATAGAATACTCTGTATATATATATATATATCATCATCATCATTATTATTACTTTAAATTGTTACCAAGGACCCAATGAAACCAATCAATATATCCCAGCAAATGGTGCACACTTCAATCTTTAGGAAATTTTTGAAACCCTTGAATGATCCCAATTTGCATGGTTTACTTTCAATTTAAAGGGTTGACACATGTTGACACCTTCCAGGCCCACCACCTCTCCAATGCCACTGCAGGCATCATTTCTTTGCCGCTCAGTGGGGCTCGCATCGAACGCCAGCATTTGAAACTGTGAGACGGATTGGGATTCCACCTGATATAATTATTATAATGAGATTGTTTGAATGTAGATGTTTTAAAGCACATGTAGCAGTTGAATAAAACCTTGCACTTATAAACCATACATGAATCAAACAGAGAAATCACCAATATATATATCATGGTATCTTTAGCTGAAAAGGATTGATGCAAAACATCTATTAACAAAATCACATCTATGTCAATTTCTCTTTAATTAGCAGTTGCTGGAACAACAAAAACTGGGACAGGCAGCAGCCTAATTTGATCTAGATTGACAAGCTATATAGATCAACATCACACGCAGGGTCTCCAAATTAACACGCTCTTGGTGGCCATTGCTGTGTGCAATGGTGGTTGTGGAGCGGCTTGCATCGAATGAATGCATGAGTGCCACTGGCATGTTTGCTGCCCTGGGGTAGCTCAAAGGAAGTTGCAGCTTTGATCTTGATGTGAATGGTTGGAAGTTATGGCCTATCCTCATGACCACCTGCATGGGTGTTGATCTCCACAGTCTTGAACAGTAAAGATGAACTAATTTATCAAAGAACGGTTGATCACATTGGACCATTCAGTTGGAATCTTGCCAAGCCTGATTGCACCAACCGGTGATTGCATCATTTGTTGACTGATCATAAATCAAGTGAACTAGGCACCTCAATTCCCATTCCTTATATTGACCACATGATATAGGTGATGCAACCACTCATATCCAGCCGCGCCCAGTCATCAATGCAGCTTTCCGCATGTCCTGCGCAGACTGGTTTTGGCTCTGGCAGTTCAGAACTATGGGTGGCACCATGGCGAAAACAAAGGCCATGTGTGTGAGATCGGAGGCTCACCCGACCCAAGCGGGATCAAGTGGGAGTTGCAGGGATTCACCATCTGCTAGTTCACAGGGTTCCCCAAAGTCTGTTGTTGGAAGCTATGGCTTGGACACCGTGCCTGTCCAGTGGGATGATTCGCCAGTCATCAGGGATCGTATTCGTGACAACCACAATTTGCTCTTGAAGTTCAACCATACTACTGGTCAGAAAGAATCGGGCTGTTTCATCGAGGCAAACAATGACAATGTGAAACTCAATGCATCAGTTCTCAAGCCGCTGCTGCAAGTCATGAGAAATCATGACTTGCAGCTCCCTAGCATTGAGAACCTGAATGTTGCCATTGATGCATTCTACCAGTTGTCAAAGGTTAGCCGATGCAGTGACCTGATTTATCAAGAAGCATGGGCGATTCGTCGAATGATTGGTCGTATGAAGAAGTTCATCTACAGAGCTTCTCCCCCTCAGGACCATTGATTCCCCAAAGTATATTTATATTTGCATGCATATAGTGAAAATGAACTATATATGGTATACTACATTGATTGGTTTTGGTCAAAGGCATATCCAGCACACGCGGACCACCCAAATGTCCTTCCTGAAACCAGCGGCATGCAGGATGCAGTCGTGCAAGACCTTGTTCAAGCATTGGGTTTCAGCACCGGTGAGGTCTGATGGGGTGGAAGGGTTGTGGAATTATATAAAAAAACTGCCACTATTACCCAAAGTTTTCATGCCATGGTATACCATTGCATGAAATACTTTGTATACCCAGGCATATCGGGCTTCCATAACTCAATTACTGGGTTTTGACTTGATTCATGAAACAATATAAACATATGAACGAATAGGGGATGTATTGTGTTTCAAGATGGCTTAAAAACACAACAACAATAAAACCCTGTATCATTGGTTCGTTTGATGTGGAAGGAACTGGATGGCTGGTGATTTTTTGGGGAATGTTTCTAACATCCATCATCATTAATGTCCAGGCATATATTGCTTTATTGGTTTTCTATTGCACATGTGTTTTGTACTGATCTTGAGTACCTACCAAAATGAACACATATATCAGTTCCAAATCTGGTACCCTACTCCTGTCAGCCTGTCAGGACTGGCAGCCCCTATCAGCACGTGCTGACAGTCAGGATTGCGGGGATGATGGTGACCATGAAGATTGTGGGGGCCAGGAACTCCAACCGTGTACTGATGGACTACCCATGTTTCCAGAAGACTCTCTTAATGTTGAGAAGGAATTGGGAGTTATCTTTGAGAATCTCGAAGAACAATTGCCAGAGGTGCCCTTGCCAGGCCCACCTGTGCCACAGATCCCAAGTCCACCAAGGGATAAGGTTCTGGCTGAAGGCCCATCCAGTCCACCAGCACCTGTTGTGGACAAGGAGGTCGAGACGGGCCCCGGAGCAGGGTCTTCCAAAGTTGTGGCAACTCCGTGCCGTGCCCCATCTACTTCATTCATTGGGACCCCAGCAACCTTGAAAGATTCGAGTTCCCCAGAGACACACCAAAAGGACCGGACCTTGTTTTCAAAAAATACACACTATAGATGTTCCAAAACATATATATATATAATATAACTGTTTTGAAATGTTTTAATTTTGAAACTTCAGGCTCCCCATTTTTTTTCTCCTTCAGGATCAGATTTGGGACATCTCGTCTGATGAGGAGGGTACGTCCAAAGTGAAGCAGCATGTTCCCCCGGGCTTAACCGTTGACATGATTATCAATGCCTTGAAGCAGTTGGACTTGTCCAAGTTTCTGGGACTAAACATACACAGTCAAGTACAGTCATGTGAAGTTGTTTGGTGGATTCCATTAATTGTAATCATATATATATATATGTGTGTGCCACACATGGTGAGGATACAACCGATATCATGAAGGACTAGTGACTAAATCCCTTCAGGGTATGCATATATATATATATTGTATAAGATCGACTACCCAAACTCTACATACTCACAGATCCAATGCTGAACCATCTAAGGCAAACTCAGGATGATCAAGTCCCACGAGCCGGTCACAGTGCAGCATCCAACGTGGAGGGGGCAACCGGTTTCTCAATTTGAATTGTTCCCCATTTTTATTTAAGCACCATTGATGCCCCCATATATTCTTTATGGGGTAATCATATTCCAAATCACTCACGTTTCTTATAGTTGGTTTTGGATTACAAATATGAAGTCAGGATCAACATCAGTGCCATCACCCATGTTGGTGCTTTCAGACTCCATGATCCCGCCTACGGCTACTCCCTTTGATGAGACTCAATTGCCATGCTCCCCGTCCCAGCTTCCAACCACTGATGTGGCCCATGCTACATTGAGAGAGTTGGACAACCATGAGAAAATGGTACAGAATGAGGCCAAGGGTGAAACATAATTTTACCATCTCTCCTGCTGGTGCTTATGATGTTGATTGATATACTGTTTGGATATCAAGATGGATGAGGGTTGGCTCAGAATATATATATATATATATTGCATGTATCTATAATATAATAACCCCTAAAAACATCAACTGCTTATATTTTTCAATTAATTACAATGCTTATAAATATAATATGGGATTCCGTGTTTAGAAAACAAACAATAAACTTGCTTCTTCGATCGATCCCCACGCCACAGGTGGAGGCGACTGGCAAAGACAGCACCAGCATCCCTGACCACGAAGTGATTACCAGAAGACGACAGTTCCGCATGAAACAAGCACGCGCAGAAGAGAAGAGAGAGAAGAAGGCAGAGAAGAAAGTCCAGAAGAAGCAGCAAAAAGAAGAGAAAATGAGAAAAAAGTTGGAAAAAGAAGCCAAGAAAAATGCATCCCCAAAGAAAAGAGGTAGAAAGGCATCAGAGAAAGCAGGGGATCGCAACAAACAAAACAAATCTATGAAAGGCTCTGCTACTTTGGATCAACCACAGGATGATGACCTGAACACCAAGACGGAGGCATCGGAATGCCATCCAGGTCACAAGGTCCGGAGCCGAAAGATGAAACAACTCAAGAAGTTGAATGCGGCTTTGAAATCATCGGAGACCCAAGGTGTTGATGAGAAGGCGGTGGCAAACCAGAAGAAGAAAAATGCATGCAAGAAATCCAAGACTGCCAAACACAGGAATGAAGAAGAGGAGCAGAAGGAAGAGCAGGGAGAAAACAATGACCAGGAGAATGAGCAGCAAGCCGCAGAAGAGAATCAAGATAACGCAAAGGAACAGAGAAAGGTGCGAGGCAGAAAGCCCAAACATGTCAAGGAACCAGAACCAAAGGAAGGAAAGCCTGAAGAAGAGGTCTTGGAGAAAGAGAAAGATGCTGGAAAAATCGAGACGGAATGCCCTGTCCCAAGCAAGGGAAAGAAAACCGCAGCCAAATCGAAAGCAAAAGCCAAGGGTGATGTGGACATTGAGGAAACGAAGGAGAAGTCCAGCAGCAAGTCTTCAAGTTCCATCCCCAAGCCAAGAAGTAAGGCCAAGGCCAAGGCAGCAGCAAAGACTGGGGATAAGGAAAGTGGGACAGGCAAAAAGCGGGTTGCAGGAGAGCAGATCCAGAAAGAAGACAAGCCCAAACGTACCAGACGCAATTTTTCCAAGGTGGAAGCAGAACCATGGGTGAAGGACCTAGTCAAAGAGATCCTGCTTGAGTGTGACCGTACCCACTGCACACATCCCTCAGTGGAAAAGGTGAAATTGAAGAGTGCTGACGTGGACATGGAGCCCTACAGGACCCGCAACGCATGTGGGATTAAGGTGGGACGCAAGTACTTTACCAATAAAAAGGCCCAGGGCAAAGGAAAGGCTCATGTTACCTACTTCTCTGGCAAGACTCCATGCTTCTACACCAACCAGAAGTTGGCTGAGATTTGGGTCTCTAGATTGCAAGATAATATACGATGAGGTAAAATTGATATCAATATTATATAACTAATTTATTAATTATATATATTATAATATATATATATATATGGCTTGATTGATCTATATATTTTTTTTGATAGTGTTTTAACACCAACAAAACACACTTGTGATGTAGCAATTTTTGGGGTTTCATGCAGCTTCTTGGATAGAGTCATGAACAAAACTTCCAAAAACATGTTTTGATCCTGTCCATGTCAGCCCTGGTGCCCAGGTCAACCAATGGCAGGCGGATGGCAAGCCTGATCCTCTTTGCGAATCCTTGGTGAATTTCGCCAATGTCCTGAAGTCCTCGCACGAGCTGGCTGTTGCTGAGCACCAGGGTGGGTCGGCTCCCACTGATTGATATGCCAGGCATATATCCACTCATGTCATTCCCAACTTCAAAATGACCAATAATTCCATCAAGGGCCCAACTGCTATATAATCTTATAATCGCACCATCCTTAACTTCATCTCAATGATTAACCCAGCTTATACAAAAGTATAATATAGTGATTGCTTCGCATGAGTGGTTCCGGGGTTTTGTGTGTGGCCATATGTTGACAACGACATTCCTCCTAAACCCCAGTGGATCAACAATCTATCATTTGCATTGATTGAAATTCTGGATATATTATATTTCAACATAAATTGACTTGTCCAAAGAAACTCTGGGGCAGAGGATTGCCATCGTTGTGCGCATATGATGGCGGATGTGCTCTTGAGACTTAAGCACATGTGCATTTTCACTGGTTTCAAAGTCGATCATGATACGTTCGAAGAAAGGGTATCAGCAATAGACGAATCATTAGTTGGGGAAGCAAGGTCAGCTGAGGTGAGAAAAAGTGTGGCAGCTGGGTTTGGCGTGGAGTTTCCCTTCACCACAATGATCTCCAAATACATATATAATATATTGATCATATATATATATATATATATTAAAGGTATATATACTTATAGATTTTCTGGAGCCAATACCAATTAAATTTATATATTAATGATATATTATTATTTATTATATATATATACAGAACCCCAGGCACCCAAGTCCAATCAATCTTCTGTCCTTGTCATCCTGCCAGGTGCATTGCTGAATGCCTCGACCCAAGGTGAGGAAACTCACCAAAGGCTCTCGGAATGCGATCAGAGCTGGGGCAGAAGTGAGGTTTAGTAGAGGCTATGCTGGCTCGCTTACATCTTTATTGGGGCGGTATAGACATCAAATGCACAAATTGTCACGAGCTATACATGAACAGAATAATATCAATCATTCAATGGTTTGTAAGTTTGCATGGGTTTTGAAGACAATGAATGAACATCATCACAATTGAACCTTCAGCATGTTCATTGTGTGCGTTTCCATTTTCGCAGCATCAGCTACCCATGAAACAACATTGAACTGTCAGAATTTAACCTCTTAAATTCCAGCGGATAGGAAACATTGCTAATTCCTGGGAAGCTTCACCCATGTGCTTCAATGGTCCATGTCGCAACTGAACTTGCAAGAACGAAGCTTTTGATTTCGTCCAGTGCAGCCATGGTTACTGGAAGGGACAACATTGGGCTAGTTATGAAGCGACTTGCAAAACTGCAAATGCCAAAAGTTACTTGGCTTTGGTTTCTTTACATGTGGGCCAGTCTTATATATATATAATATAGTTCTGATGTCGATTGAAAAACGTGAATTCATATATAATGGAAATTGTTTCATCCATTGTGGCAGTTTATCCTCTAACATGTGTTTCATGTCCTCGACACCCTTCAATATATCTGAGGCGTTTCTCATGCTGGTCTTAATGACCAGCTTCTCATCGAATTTCCCCGTGTTTGATGAGGAGCCAAGATCTATTTTTTGTGGATTTATATTATATATGCGATGTATTATGATGTATACCAAATATTGCATGTTTTGGTCCTATACTGTGCCCCACAATAGCTCACCAATCATGTATATTAACCATCCACAAGTTTAGGTGCCCAGCAAACGCCGCTGCCGCAGGAGCTGTCGTTCCTGGAGTTTTTCGCTGGACAGGGCGCTGTTTGGCGGGCTGTACGTGGGGCTTCCCACAAGTGCGTTGGAATCGATTCGGAGTACGTGGAGCACACCCTGGGTGGTCAAAATCCTTTTGATATCCTGACAGATGCCGGACTGGGGTTCCATCCCTAGTTGTGTTTCTGGGGTGTCCTATAGGTAATTTATATTATAGCATGGGATTCAAAAGATTTATAATGGATCTCAAAAAATGCATGGTTATAAGAATGCACTCATGTATGCAATCCAGTAAGTGATTTCCAATTCATTTGTCTTGTGTGGGCTTCAACCGATGGGGCATCCTGCACTTAGGCTTTACATCCACCTGATCCTCTCATGCCGCCTGGGCCACTTTGGGACCCTGTGGGCAACAGTTTGCAGCTCTTGGGTACAAATCAATTGCTTCACGTCATGCAGGAGTTTGCTGCTGCCAGAAGGTGATACTGACAAGCGTTACGTATCCCTTGCCAACACTATGATGTCACGGCACCTCAACTTTTCCATTATTAAAAGAAACAAACCTGGAATCATCTTTGGGAGAACCAATATATGATATCTTGACCTGGTTTCACCCATGAATTTGCATGAGCCATATCCTGCCAAGGTGTGTCCTTCTTCTAGGGCTGGTGCTGGCATGCGGAGGGACATGGTTTTTGGAGCAACCCCGTTCCAGTCTGATGGGTGAATACGAGAGGATGCAGTGGTTTTGTCGTCGCTGCAAAGTGACGTGGCTGAATGCCATGCATGCATTATAAGGGTCAAATGGGTAGCATGCGAATCCTATACAGTATAAGATCGATTCTTGCATCCTATATGCTGCAAACACCAAATAGGACACTGGAATCATGTGGCAAATCGGTCCTTATTATCATTTGAAACCCACAAACATCTTGAAATAACCACCTTTTATAATATATAAAAAAAAAAAAAAAACTATACCTGCCAGCTGACACTCCCAGTGTTGGTCCTGTCCGACTTGCAATCCAAGGTTTTTTTGATCAAGTGGCACATGGGCCACTACGGAGCATCCTCGGAGAAGCCACAGAAGGGATGGACGAATAATTCTGCATTTTCACAGCTGTATAAGGGCAAGATGGCACGTAATTCCATCGATGTCAACCAACGAGTGGAAACAGTCCGCAAAACCATTGGGAAGTCAGGGAAGCCTTCATACAGTGGCACGCCCGCTCTCAAAAAATCCCAGCCCTGCCCTCATTTGCTGAATATATATTATTTTTGTTTAGTGAGTTCTGCATGCATGTCACTCGAAATCAATATTACCTCAATAACATGTGTTCCATGGTTTTTACCAGCAGGTCCAGTCATGTCCCTTTCTTTCCAACTGAGGACGTATCCGCCAGCTTTTGGAGAGGCCATCAAGAACCTGATGCCGCAGATCATGGCTGGGGCAGAGGGGATTCCAGACGTGGACCCATCTGAATGTCCAATTCAAGTGTTTGAGCAAATGGCCTTCACCACTTGGCCAGAAGCCAAACTTGGGTCTCCCCTGAAATATCTTCGGGGCAATAAGCATTTGAACTTGCCTGCTGAGTGGAAGCAGGCAATGCCTCAAGCCCTTGAAATTTTACACCATTTGCGTCACCATTAATTCTGGTTGAAATCATCAAATGGATGATGCCTACAAGGCAACGCTTTGGCGATTGCAGGTGGTGCTTTGAACACCCCAAGGATATAAATTGATTTGCTATTCATTTAGTCCATTCAAGTCTATAAATATATAATTATGGTATATCCCCAGGTTAGCCAAAGCTATTGCAGGAATTACAGGGCAGGAATAACAGGGCCCCCAATCCCCATCAATCCAATTCTACTTGATTCTCTGGAATACTTGTTTAAAATGAATGGGAATGACCATGATGTGAACTAAAATCGATTTGGGACTCATTTTTCACATTTTTTTGAGATCCGTAAATGGACGTGAAAAACCGTTCTGTGGACATGAATACCCGTAAACCGTTCGAATTACGTTCAGATTACGTTCGAATTACGTTCGAATTACGTTCGATTACGTTCGAATTACGCAAATTTTACGTAAAAATTACGTAAAAAAACAGGTTTTTTTTTGTGCTTTTGGGGGCCCTTTCAGTTTTTCTCTGATTCAACAGTATTCAAATCAAAATTTATTGGATCCAGCCTTATCCCAATCAATTTTTTCTGATTGGTGTGTTGCGCAACACCTGAAAATTTGAAAATTCATTTCCTGTAGTGATCACTGTGGCATGACCTATGGTAGCCGGTGAAATCCATAAGGGAAAAAGGAGCTGTGGTGCAAAACCTTGCAAGCTTTACTGCATGCACTGCAGTGCATCACATTTTCCCATGGTAGTGGCAATGTCTTTGAGGATTTGCTTGTATAATCTTGTAAATATTTCTGACACATAGCCATTGGGAAGTCAATCAGCTGGTAAAGTTGGGTGGGATGTCACGCGATTCTATGGTGTCGTCTCTTCCCACTTGTGGGTGGAGTTGTGCAACCCTTGAAGAAGGGATCCAAATGGCAGCTACGAAAGCAGGGTTGAACCTGAGCACCCAAGACTATGCTCAGGCCAGGGGATTCCACCTGACAATATAGCTCTCCAACATCATCCAATAATTCATGCTGTATACAAATTTTCCATTGAATCCACATGGGTCAGTTTCATTATAGCCAGCAACATCCAAAAACCATGCTATGTTCAGGTGGGGCAAATGTTGATGAACACTCTGAGCAAGCAAGCTGGCGCTATTTGGCAGCATTTGTTAAAAAAACAATGGAACATGATAATATATATACACCTATATATCTTCTGCAAATATATGGGCAACAAATATTTTACAATATTATAAATGTATACAACTATATATATAATATGATATATCTTATATAAGTTGTATACCTGTCTATATATGGAAAATGTTCATATATGTTGAAGACCCAAACCATGCCAGTTCAACCACCATTCCTCCATTTGAGGCTACCAACCATGGTCTTGGAAGTGTGAAGATGGAGCGCTCCGAGAGCCCTGGGACCTTGAAGCAAGCGCAAGCACAGGCGTCACAGGCAGCATCTTTGATACTGGTGTACATACTATAGGGGTTCCATGCATTTGCATGCATTTGTTTGGAGTTTTGTATAACTTTTGATATCCCAATATGGGACATGTCCCTTGTGGAGGAACCCGTAATGGCACAAGCTGTTGCTCCACCTGATGCAGATACGATCCCAGCAGTTTCCTGGACTTAAAAATCGTTTCATGATCACCATATCTATTTATTGTTTGATTTTATCATTGAGTGTGCTTCTATACATGTGGGTGCTTTACCATCAAACAACCTGTTTTAGATTCCACCCCGGATGCCCAGGAAATGCCACCCCCAGCTCATTCTTCACGTTCTGCGCATGCGACTCCACCGGCTTCTTTCTACTTAGCTTCCACCCCGGATGCCCAACAGGCAATTCAATGCATCCCCATGATATATATATATATATATGTGACATCACTGAATTATAAGTGAACTATATATGATCTTATCGAATACATATATATATATATAAGATCAAATTATATATTATATACATGTTTTGTGTGCGTGTCTTACCCAACCCCATTTATATATAACATCACATGGAAAGCCGGCACAGGTCCCTATGAACAAGAATGTTGACAAGGCCATGGTGATGGAACACAAGAAGGCCCTTGATGAGAAGGACAAGGAGGTCCAGCAGGTGAAGCAGAAGAACTCTTTGCTGTTCGACCACGTTCAAAGGCTGGAAAGGGAGATCGATCAGAAAAAGGAAATGGAGAAGGAAAAGCAATCAGAGAATGCAAGTTTGCAAGACCTCTTAAAGCAAACTTTGTCTCGGGTCAACCAGTTGGAAGACAGTTTGAAAAATGTGAAACAAGTTCAAAGTCTTCAGGGGACTGACCAACCGACACGTGCAGAGTCTGAGTTGCCAAAGAAGCGTCCTGTACCTGACAAAGACATGAAGAAGGCGACCACTGATGAAGAGGACGAGGATGGGGGGACTGATGGTTCAGAAGAAGAAGAGGACGAAGAAGACCAATGGGTCAGGACTCCACAAGGGAAGGTCGCTACTTTGACTTATTATGTTTATACGAATTTCAAAGTTAAATCTGATGACAATATATGTTAACTCATGGTATCCAAGGTTCGGATCACCACAGATGCATTACGGATGAGATGCAGGCGCTTATGTGAGAAAAAACCAAGTGGAAAGCTCCAGGTTGAGCAGGACATAGTGGATCGCTACAAAGCTGGAGGAACTGACAGAGAGGAGTTGGAGATGGCTCTACTAGAGAGCATATCGAAATGGGGCTTGGACAGGAGCAACTACAAGAAGATTAAGGCCCAACATTCTTCTGTGTATATATATATATATAGCAAATCCACAATGGGTAAACCATGGTATGTGTTTCCAATCCATTCATGGGCCTTCTGTATCAGGCTGACTTTGTGATGCGATGCAAATGGGTGAGGGAACGGATGGAAGACAAAGAGCAGGAGGTGCACGGCAAGTGGTATACAGAAGATGCTCTGAAAAAGTCTGGAAAATTCAGCCCGGCAAGTATCAAAGCCATGGTGGCTTACTGCCGACGATTTCCAGAATCGTTGGTGAGGCCAGGTATATATTGCCAAAAGACATATATAAACAACTTGTGATAAAAACTGTTTAGAAGAAGACACCCAGACCCCATACATTTCATAACCCCTTACTCATTTTTCAAGATTTGCCATGCAGATGCTGGCGGTACAATGAGAATGTCAGCGAATACTACATCATCGACGAGGACAAGACCCTCCACCGCAAGGCTGAGAGGACGAAGGAAACGGAGGAAGTGGATCTTGGTGACTCTTGGTTATATAATTAGGGAGGTCGGAAGCTTGGGACATTTTTTAGGGGTCATATAAAGTGCATACAGAGTTTTTTGTGTGAAAACACATGGCACAAATTCATCATCCTGGATCTTCACATGGATTTGAACATGTATACGAAAATGATAGATCTTCTTAACTCAAATGATTATATTAAAATACAACATGATATAAAAAATATTATACATTCTGAGCCATCTTCACGCATGATACTTTCCTGGAATCCAATCCTGTGTCTAAGATCCCCGGCTCATTCTGAGGCCAAGAGCTTGAAGAAGGCTCCTGAGGGTTTGGGCAAGAATTTGGTGGCTCTCCCGGACCCGAAGCCAGCTCCAGAGGTGGTTGGGTCTCAGGTGGGGCACCATTGCAGTTTCATGTAATGAAAAATATCACATATCACAAGTTTCATTATATATACCAAATTATATAGTGCAATGGTTATACCCCAGAGCCCTTTATGGGTAGCGTTGTCAGCCCCTGGCCAGCCGGTTGTCGATTTGGAAGCCTACATGACAAGCCTTGAAAAGAAACAGCAGTCCATTGCGAAGATGATCGAAAAGCTTCGCTCATCAAGTGAGCAAGTAGCCACAAAGCGTTTTGATTGCAAATGATGAGTCGCATAAAACATAAATTATATATGGATTGAAATGCATGCATGTTCCCAAGGCCTTGGTTTCAAATTGGGTCCCCGGATGTCTTCTTCTTTCTTGGTCCCTCATATCCCTCTTAGGCTTGCTGATGACCTTGGGGCGGTCATGAAAGAGATGGAAGGTAGCTTTGCGACCCTCAGCCGCTACATCACCGAGTTGAAGATGGACCACAATGATGGGAAGACTCCAAGTGAGAAGCTTGACCAGTTGCTTGTATAGATTTAAACAAATAGTGTTGTGTCCATGACACTCTTCCCCTGAAAGTGCCATTCTTTAAGTCAGTTCATTTGGGATGATTTGAGAAACATCAAATTTAGTGCTGTTGGGATCGATTAATGCACACGGTTCCAATAATATATATGTTGTTCAATCACATGTATGGTGGCAATTCTGATTATGCTGGAGAATGGGTTCAAGAATTGTTGAAATACAACCAAGAGAGGCCCTTGAACATCATTTCATTTGACTTAATTTATCTATATATTCTATTTTGCAGTGCACCCCATTACATATATCCTCAAAAATCTTCATGCACTTGGCCAGGCCATCATCAGTAATTCCCCTAATCCTGCACAAGGTGGGTTCCAAATGGCCAACTGTTGGTCTTATTTTTGGATGCCTCCTGATATAACAATTGCCAATTGCGACCAATCCCAGGCAGTCCTTGCAAACCGACACTGGTGATGTCATTGGAAGGATGTCCTGGATCAAATGATGTAGGAAGGACCCAATGGTGGAAACAACATCTCATTATGGATATTTCTCTATAGATAATTTGCGGCATTCTGATCAACAATCTGGATGTTATGTAGGACTGTTTGTATTCAAGAGTCCCTTTTGTGGTTGAATAAGGGCACCCTCTAGCAAAGCCGGCGATATAGGTTCAGAGGATGATGACTATTATTTTTCTTTTTCCCACTTAGCCACATATATATATATATATATTTATTTATATTGCTCATATGCTTATATAATATAATCATATAAATTATGATTGTGCCAGCGACAGTATGCATCGTGTGTGTGTGTGTGTACCCCACTTTGCAAATACAAGGTTTTATTGCTCTAGCAACTTGTCTAGGTTTCACAACAGTGTTTCATTATTTGACATGCCAACATGCCTGTTTTTGGGCTATAATATTCTAGATTGTCATCTTCCTCATTTGCTTCGAAACACTTTTGGATGACCAAACATATATCCGGTTGCAGAAATGTGTGGGATAGAGGGGAACAATCCAGTCATAGGTGATGATGACTATGGACTATTTCTGGTGTATGTCATCTATCATTCTTTCAAGATACCTCCCTCCTAGACCATGCGGCGTTGGTGCACTAGGGAAAAAGCAAACACGTGCATGGAATCCATGCGATGCATGATATACATGATGTACAATCTTTGGTTGCAAGTGCATGCATGGGCTTATCACTTACAACTGAGGTTGTTGGAAGAAGTGAGGACCGAGAAGACCGCTGTGAAGAACCAGTTACTTTGGATTAAATTAGCATGGTACCCACATGCATGAGCATATAATTATATATACTTAATTATATATTATATTCATGTGTTCATGCTAAATGTTTGCTGTAAAAATCATGCATCATCTCAGGTGCTCCGCCCTCATACCATTGGAGTGTCGCTACAGGTTCCTTCCATGTGAGCTGAGTCAAGTACCGAAAAAAATATGATTTTTATATCAACATCTGCGTGGCTGTTGTGTTTCCCCTGGTTGCAGGGTCATCGCCAAAGACCACAACTTGGAGGGCAGGTCTTCTAAGCCAAAGGGCGGAAAACCCAATAAGACCCGAAAGGGATCTGGGAACAAGGGATCAGGAAAATCCGGACCCTCGTCATCCAAGGGCCTAAAACCCAAAGGTTCGAGGAAATCTAAGGGATCACCTTCGAAGAAGGGTCAGGTGCCAAGGAAATCCAAGAACTCCCAGCCAGCAAACATTGCTGATGATCAGCCGGGCGCTCCTGCCACAAGCGTGCGCAGGAAGAAGTCCCGCAAAGCCTAAGTGCCCATGTTGGATTCACAAAAAATGGGATTTTTAGATGGAGTCAATGTAGCCCAAAAAAAAAATATTATATATATTATTATAACCTATAGGTCGACCCTCAATGATGGTGTTGCTCACGTTGGCAATGGATCCAACATTTTTGGGTGCTGCACAATTTCGGGGTTTAGAGTTGCCATGTGATGAACACATGGATTAGTTCCTATAGGGTTTGATCTTTCAAGCTGTGGATTGCCATAGCATTTGCCATCCATTGTGTGCCAACCAGTCTCCACGCAAACACGATGCGAATCTGAAGTGGTGGGAAAAATGCCCGGGCATGCAAACACTTGGGAATCCATGGGGGGTCCACGAATCCAAAAGCCCATTGCCCATCCCAACCGGAAATGCCAGGTCCCTCGCATAAGGCGAGACAGCTTGCTTGGAAGTACGGAAGGGGTGCATCTTGGCAGCAAATAGAGTGCCATGGCTATTAGCCCCCCATGGTGTCAAATGGGCATGCATGGAAATATCAATGAACAAACATGGAAATGAACCCCACAAGGGTTAATTTTGTCTAGATCAAGAATGCAAGTGAGCACTGATGCGCGCATAGCACACATGATTGATTTATTTTTCAATGGCCGCTGGTTTTGACTGTTTATATTATTGATAATAGTATCAAAGATATATATGCCACGCTTTGAGGATGGCTTTGAATCATCTATATATGCTTTGCCAATTGCATTGCAGGAAAAATGTTCTGACATCATTGACTACGCGGCCGCTGAGCTTCGAGATGTCTGCGACGGCTTCCAGTCGACCATCAACTGCCCAGTGCTTTCCAGTCTAGCATCAGCTGACCGAACAAAAGCTGTAGCTTTGAACTGGTTTGTGATATGCCATTTGCATTTTTTGCTATACATAAGCCCGAAATATCATGATAGACTATTGGGTTATATAATTTATATATTGATATATATATATATATTACACCTCCTGGATTTTATATGTTGTTGAATACGGTTGCAATTTTCCTTGAACCCCTTCAGCTCATGATCAAGGAATATGCTGTCACTTCAGTCTTTCGATTGAATGGTCTCTACTACCCTGTGGATATCACGACGGAAGAATCAGCACCCTTGAACTCCTTCCCTTGGATCAAACCATCCAATTTTATCAGATCAATGGTGAGGATGAATGACCTTGATCACCTACTTGGGGGTTTCACACTGCCCCAAGCCCGTGGAAGGCTAGTTGATTTTTGGGCCAAGTACAGAGTATTATTCCCAAGACATCAACTGTGGGAAGACGTCGATGCTGGAAGGAAAGACCCTGCTTGTTGTGTCCCAATTCTCATACATGGTGACGAGGGGGTCACATACAAGAAAAATGGACTATTGGTTTTGAGTTTCCAAGGAGTTTGGGGACATGGATCATCCAAAAGGAACGTGGACTACAGGGCTGTGGATGAAGGAATCCCCCTCAACTTCCTACGAACTGGATTCCAAACGAGGATGTTGATTTGCGTATGTCCTAAGGAGCATTTTTGGGTTTCAAAACATATGTTGGAATCATGCATGCATGGACTTCCAATGTTTCGTGACTTAACAATTTTTATGTTGGTGCATGGTTTCGAAAGTTCAATCCAAAAGGTATTGGGTCTCGCATGTCAACTTAGAAAGTTATGTGTGCATCCAGTTTGATAGAATGTGTGGATTGATTGCACTCCCTGTTGAGGAGTTGTACCAGGATGACCCCAGGATATGGAACGCGATCTTTGAGATCGTTGTGGCCGATCTTGCTGCTTGCGAACGGGACGGTATAGACTTGGGAGGTCAACAAGGACGGATCTTTCCAATTGTCTTGGCCAACAAGGGTGATTGGAGCTACTTAGATACCTGGTTTGAAATTGGGACTGTTTTTTGGCCAATGTATTCAACATAAAAGGGCTGGATTGATACTCTATAGTTTATATCTCCGGTCCCAACGTGTTTTATATTTATTCCTGATCATTATATATAACATATACCCCCCAAATATATATAGTGCATGTGCATGTTTTAGAGTGTGGGCAGCTAAGGTATCAAGTGGGAACCTGGAGCGTTCCTACAGAAGAGCACCCAAGGGTGCGGGGGACCAGGGTGATTTTCAGGTTCAAGGTCCTGGAATCTGTCATCTGTGTGCTTGCGGCCAGGGCATCGACTGGGAAAATATGTTTCCTGGTTTCCCTAATTTGCTTCACATTTTTTATTTTCTGTGTTGTCACATGTTTGCTTTGGAATCAGATTGGGTGAGCAATGTTTCATTCTATACCAAGTGTTTTTTCAATATCAGTGGCATCCCACTTGCTAAGGGCTGAAGCGGAGGCTGCAATGGAGGAATCCCATACTGTTGCAATGGCTCCACCCTGGGAGCGAGAGTGCCCTATGACACGTCTACTGTTGGTGGATGGGGAGGTCAATGGCAAAGCGCGGTTCCACCAGGTGGATTGCTGGCATTCCATTCACCTGGGTGTCGGTAAGTCCTGGGTTGCATGTGGCATCATGACATTGCAACAATTGATATTGGATGGAACCAACGTGGACAGCAGAATAGAAGTCATCGCCCGTGAATACAAGGAGTTCTGCCGTCGATCTCGTTTGGACCCAATCATCAGGAAAATCGATGTGAGAACGTTTGGGTGCACTACAAGCCCAGAAGGCACGTGGAACAAAGCGGCAATCACAAGCAATTTCATGATGTTTTTGGAGGACTTTTGCGAGCGTCGTTCTGACTTGATAGAGCAGCATGAGCGCCTACGGCTTTTTGTTTCTCTGCATAATTTTAAAAAAATTGGTTAGCATGAACTGCATGCAGATAGACCTGTGTGTGTGGGGAACCTGAAGGACAAACTTGTCCAAAAAAAAGTTGCACATTATATGCAATGTTTTCTTTTACTTGTATATACTGTATACCCTTTTTGTTTGGGTTATTAAACAACATCAGTTTTTCAAAAGAACACAGTTCTGCCTTGTGAGGTTGTTGGCACAAAACACTTGAACAAGTTCATGAGGGGCATCTACGCGAACGATGCGCTGATTCCTTCTGCACTGGCATTGGAGCTTGGCAATAGCCTCCGGACTTTTATTAAGGCTTACATGTGGCAAGCCCATGCAGCCTATTCTTTGGGGTTATCGTTTTATCCTCTTTATCCAAAGCTGCATGCTCTGCATGAAGTTGCCTTTGAGCTTAAGCGGCAGTCCAGGATTGCTGCTTACTGCACTAATCCTGCGATATTTACTTGCAGTCTTGACGAAGACTTCATTGGCAGATGTGCCACGGTGTCTCGTCAGGTAAGTCCGCGATTGATAGCATTGCGGGTTTTGCAAAGGTACTTGGCCCATATTCAATCAATATGGGCCCGAGGCTGAAGGAGTGGAAAAAAAGAGCTACAGATGTGCGGGGGTGTGAAAGAAACCCTTCTCAAGAGACATGTGTTTTTTGAAGCTAGCGTTCAAATCTTTACATATATGTAGAAAGCATCAATTTCCATGCATATTTGGGTATCTTTCTATGTATGCTAAAATCCATACATGGACGTGAAAAACCGTAGGGGCTTTAAGAAGGACGTGAATCTGGTTCATGGCCGTGATTCTTGAAAGAATCTCTCAAAAGCAATCTTTTAGCAATATGGTCAGGAATAAGTATCTATAGGGAGATCCAGGTATATACACATGTATAAGAATATCCATATACTATATATGAATCTTATATGATCCATACACAGTAAGTGTCTTATTTATTTTTCATATTCATAGTCATTATCTATATTCGATCATATTATATATCTATATATATATAGTCATTCTTATCTCGACCGCACCTGGTTCACGACCTCCGCCAGGCTCGGAAGCTTCTGTAGCAGCGAAATGACCAGCGACAAGCCTTGGCCGCTCGGGCCGCTCGGGCCGCCAGATTGGAAGAACTTATGGAAAAAGAGGGACATGATAAATCTGTATAAAAACAAACAATGGACAAACATATGAAAATTGGAAATACATGGAAATACAGAAAAGATGGAACCACATGGAACCACCAGTTATATGATGTTAGATGATGTTATATGGCAGTGTGTCAAAACCTTGTACCCCTGGTGAACATCAAAATAGCTGGTAAATGGATGTTCATCCCCCTAAAAATGGTATTAATAGGTATTGATCCATACCCATATGGAAAAAAAAAACTTTGGAAGAACTTGTGGAAAACGGATCGCAGATCCTGAGCTTCAAACAGAGGTGTCGAATCGAGGTATCCCTGCCACATGACGACTGGAACACTGAATTTGTTCCCAAATTCAACAGGGACTTAGGTCCATGGGTGTGTCTGAACATGGGTGATCCCCCATGTTCATGGATGAACATGACATGTTTTCTGGGGAAACATCATGATTAACCATTGGATTTTGGTGTAGCATATAATATAAGCATTACGAGGGCCCAAATCCCAGCCGAGTTTGGTGTCTCCTGTCATGGCACGATTACTCCTACACAAGCAAAACTGCTCAAGGCCCAAAAAACCGGCCAGCCACACGCTGCATCCTGCATCATGTTGCCGTTTTGGAGTCCACTGCTCATGCTATTTCTGTAAAACATAACATAGCCCAACTTAGAAACCGCGTTCATTCACAAGGCTCAGTTCAAGAAAGTCTGTTAAAGTCTGGAACTGATATTATGGAGAATCCCCTTGTAGCTACAGCATGGCTGATTGACGTGCTCACAACAGATTTGTATTGATACCAGAGTTATTTTGATACTTTCTGGATCCCTGCGTGCCCTTGTATCCCTTGTTTGGGGCCACTGCAGTTTTTAATCATTCTGCAGCGTGATTTCCCCAGGTATCACTGCTGGAAATCATTCAAAATTCATGGGTTTTAAGGGACCCCAGCAGCGATTCATCCCAACTTGCGGATCGGTCCTCGGCAAAGATGCTGACCTGATGAGTTTTTCTGCGGACCAACGGTGAGGATCATTTTAAAATCAGGGATTTACCCCCCGAGTTATTGCCATTTATATTTTAATATATTTTAATGGGATATATATTGAAAGTTGATGATAAACCAGAGGGAAGAATGGGGCCTGGGCTATCCTCATTCTTTTCAGACGAAGCATACTTGATTTTCTGGGTCTCTCGTTGTGACAAATGCCTGGCATCAGCAACATCGAATTCTAAAGCTGGGCTGCGAACCAGAAGATGTCTGAAAAGACCGATGCCCAACTCTTTACAGTCCTGACATGAGGACTGACTTCTAGAATCTAGAAATCGATCTTCCAAGAAAGATCCACAAATCCATGTCACCAGCATGCACGATCTGGCTGAGTCCTTCAGAATTCACTTCAGAACCATGTGACTGACAAGTCCGAAGCTATTCCCTATTCTTATCATTACTATGTTTGCTGTTACTAAACATTATCAGTAAAGCTAATTACCCTTATCAAACAATATCAAACATATTTTCATATTTTTTCATAGCCATTTTCATGGTTTCTAATCTTTATCATAACGACTGTCAACCCCACAGCTCCTGCCGTTCATCCAACCAATCTTCCGCATTGTCATCATTCAGCATCGCGCAAGCCGCGGCCTGACTCCAAAGAGTTTCAAAGGAAGTGCATACATTCCGTTACATTCCATGTCAACATGGATGCATCCTCAGAAATGCTTCAAATGAAAAAAAGGAACCAAGTGGTGGCTCTAGACTCTAGTCTTCTAGTTCCAAGCTCCTGCAATGCAGGAACTTCTCCATGAAATTTACAGTTTAGAAGTGAAGTTCCATTTGAAAGTCTGGCAAATCACATCTCAAGGCGAAGCTTGGACTTCGCCCATCCCACAGTATCTGAGGCTGAATCGAGTGGAGGTCGTTTGCTGCACTGTGTCGCTTGCACTTCTCGCAATGCCTCAGGGATGCATGGCAAAAATTCAAGAAACCTGGATCCAGCAAACCACACACTCTTCCATCAACTCAAATCAACATTTGGAGGTTTCCAAAAAATGGGACTACCCCCAGTTCTCATCCATTGATGGTTTTTCCATATAAACCATCCAGCTATTAGGGTACCCCCATTAACCGAAACCCCCATTTAGACCTACTGTACCCCAATGCAGTTGGGATGGCCGGGAGCGCCGGCCACCTGAAGCCCATTCCGTTTGGAAATCACTTCATCGAGCCTCAAGCGGTGCAAAACAGTGGGACCGGGATGGGGGCCACGTCTGGAAATGATGGGATTTGACTGCATGGCAACTTTATATCCTGATATGTATATATAATTATATATATATATATATATGTTTACATCACCTTTCTATCTTAAGATATATCTTAGAGGGAAAAGATGGGAAGCTTTAAACCACTGGATTTTGGCAGACAAAGCGACACTGGATTTTGATCCGGGGATGCTCAATGCTGAAGCTTGAGGGCTCCACAAGTACTCGTTCTTTGCCTCGAAGATTCGGTCTGAAACCCCTGGGGGATGGTTCCCCAATTTATGGCAACTTGCTCTGGGCAAAGCTGGAAAAAAACATGATGAACCAAGGGATTTGGGGCTGCGAAACCTATCTTTTCGGACTGTTTTGAAGGCTCCCAGAATTATCACATATTATCACTACCAGCCCGAGTGATGCTACACCACAAGGGTCATTTTCAGCACCTTTGAGGTGCCTAAAAACTGCTATGTCTGCTATGTACTATGCATACCATCTTGAAAATGACCAAACTCCACTCACTACGCCATGGACGTGTATGTATATATGTATATATATGGCCAGGCCCTGTGTGTTGCCCGGAAGTTTACAGGGACGTTCCCGGCAAATTTCATCATGATGATGATTATGATGATGATTATGATGATGATGATGATGATGATGGTGATGATGATGATGATGATGATGATGGTGATTGAAGATCTTCAATGAATGTAGAAGTTCCACGGGGTGGGAAAATTAAACCCTTATGGAGGATCTTCAATGAATATAAGAGTTTTACAGAGTTGGGAGAATTAAACCCTTATTGAAGATCTTCAATGAATGTAAGAGTTTAACGGGGGTGGGAGAATTAAACCCTTATTGAAGATCTTCAATGAATGGAAGAGTTTAACGGGGGTGGGATAATTAAACCCTTATTGAAAATCTTCAATGAATGGAAGAGTTTAACAGGGGTGGGAGAATTAAACCCTTATTGAAGAATCTTCAATGAATGTAGAAGTTTAACGGGGGTGGGAGACTTTATATGAGATGTATAGTGTGAACAAAAAATCCTTGTAATTTACGCTATTCTGGGCTTGGGCAACACACGAGACCTGTGGGTATATAAATATATAACCTGCAGATGATTCATCTCCCCTCGTGAAATAGCTCAGTGAATGTAAGCGAAGGCGCAGCATTCAGAAGCTGCAGGTATGCTTTCTCCCGTGCAGTCTCTGACGACGCCTGGAGTGCGAAAGAAAATAGGAGCTGGTGATCGGAACGCGATATGCTGTTGGACCAACACGGCACACATGTACAACATTACAGAGTATTACAGTCTCATAACCGTTATAACCATCACTACATCAGTATACAAGTTTGACTTTTGTTTCACTTAAATAGAGCATCAATGAAACCATCAAACTTCATGCAGCTTCCTGGTGTTTCAGCTTCACATTCTCCTGTCACATCTCCACGCCTCCAAAGCAGCTACCAAACAGGTGGCCACTTCCGGAACTTTTCGGAGGTGGATCTTGCCTTTCTCCAGATATCTGGACAGCTCCGCCTCTGGAGACAGCGACGTTAAAAATGCTGGACCCGAGCGGCCCGACGTTTCAGAAGGCCCGGGAACGTTCTCGGTGTTTTACAAACATCACAGAACATGTTTTTTTTGAAACACCACCAACTTCACTCTCTTAATTCATTAATATTCATCATTAAAGAATCTGATATTGAATAGTATAACCTGATATAGTATCTGAACAACATACAGAACACTCATCCTTGACCCCCCATGACCCTCCAATTTTGGGTGGATTGACCCTGGATTTTTTCGCTACCTTCGTCACAATCACAGCGGCAGCACCAGACCCCACGGTGAAGAGAAAGGACTCCTCCTGGCGGGGAACTTCAGCAACCCACATGGAGCTCATTTTCTTGGGATTTCATGGGACTTTATGGGATTTTTCACTGATTTACCACAAAAAATCATGGGGAAAATTGGATTTAACTATCAAGCACTTGGAGATTCTGGGAAACTCCAGAACTAAATGGAGGTGTATATCTGATAAGAAAACATCAATGGATGGAATTGATAAGGATTTCATGTGGATATTTGATAATATTTGATGGATACATAACCAACAACCTGATATTGGGGTTGTCTGAGAGATTTACGCCTTTGGCGCAACCCAATATGGGCAAGGGATGATAAACCATGGTGGCATGCCCGCCATTTGTAACGTGCAATTTAGAAATTGATTGCTAACTCAATTTAGGTGCCTTTTTTTGGAGAAACTCACACAGAACATTGATTTAGACAACACTAAAATCCGTTTTTTTTTCCGTATGGTTTTGAGTAGCGGTCAAAATGTTCGAGTAAATGGACAGTGACTACAGTGATTACCAGTACATTGGATTTCACTGCATTGTAAATCCTATGTCCTGAACCAGAAGAAATAAGGCGCTTTTGGAAAAATCACAAACTTGCATTATGGTAATGATGTTTGTTATTATCAATCATTACTGCTACTACTATTACTATGTATGCGATATTATGTATTATGTTGTGTATTACTGTATGTATTACAGTATGTATTACTGTATGTATTACAGTATGTATTACTGTATGTATTACAGTATGTATTACAGTATGTCTTACAGTATGTCTTACAGTATGTCTTACAGTATGTCTTACAGTATGTCTGACAATATGTATTACAGTATGTATTAGTAGGTATTACAGTATGTATTACAATATGTCTTACAGTATGTCTTACAGTATGTCTTACAGTATGAATTACAGTATGTATTACAGTATGTATTACACTATGCATTACAGTATGCACTACACTATGCATTGCAGTATGCATTACAGTATGCATTACAGTATGTATTACAGTATATATTAATATCCATTAATATATATTAATATTTATTAATATGTATTAATATATATTAATATGTATTAATATGTAGTAATATGTATTAATATGTAGTAATATGTAGTAATATGTATTATTACTATTATCCTCATCATCATCACCACCATGTCTCGCATTCAGCACCCCTGGCAGTCCAAAGGACCATCACTCTGGACGCCCAGCTTACGACACGCTTCCTTTACCTGGCAATCTCATTGTTTCAAATGCTTCGGCAAGTTGCTTAGGTAAATGTCAAACTTGGATGATATGCTGTTATGTTTGTCTTATCCAAATTTAGATATAAACTTGGGATGTTTGAGTTCAAGATGATTATCTAACTTAGGTGCACAGCAGGAGTTGCCACGCAATAAATCCGCCTGCCTCTTCCGCCAAAGTCTCCCTGCAGTCTAGGATGGTCTGATTCCATGGACTCGAGTGGCTAAATTGTGGATGCTTATCATTTATTGGCAACAGAGATGTATATATATATATATTATAATATTATTCATATTATATAATATTATATAATATTATATAATATTATATAATGCAGGGGGGACCTGACAATTGTTTACAATAGTTTTTGGCATGGAACTCTAGGGCCATAGGGTCTGGTTTGGTCACTCCAATGAGGTCACTTGTCAACCAGTTCAACAGACCCCCCAACAGAATGGGTCATGAAGCATCTTAACATCAGCATTTCTCTGCGCCGCAGCTTTTTGGCACTGTTTTCTATCCTACAACAGCATGGCCTGGAAGTAGCCTGGAAATGTCTCGTCGTTCTTTCAAGCACCACATCAGGCAAGTGAAGCAGGTGGGCACAATAAACGCGGCAGCTGCCAGGCCGGCAGGAGCAGTCAGCAGGTACAACCCCCCTATGTTCACCACACTTTGAATTACAGTTGTAAAGCCCATGATGATGCCAAACTGTTCCACCCGGTAGCGCCGCGCGGTGTAGGTGAATTGGAGACTGTAGGTCACTGCTTGTAGGCAATTGAGGGACAACAGCGTCCACCATTGCAAGTTGAAGGGCAAGAGCCAAAGCGATAGAACTGCGGACAGAACCATGGCCAACAGAATCTGCACCGCAGGAACAAAGCCCTGAAGATCAATGAGCATGCCAATGCATGGTGAAAAAACAAAGGTTGCATTTGACACGAATGGCATCCAAACCACAAATGCGTCAACTGCGCTTGGGAGCTCCCCTGCTGCTTGGGCCTTCCGTGTCACAGTCTGCAAGAAAGTGGCTGAGCACCAGGCGCCGCATGTGGCACCCAATGAGAAGGACAACAGAAAGAACCACGTCCGAGAAAGCTGCAGCGGAGCCCAGGAATCCTTGCAGGAAGAAGGAGCACCACCACAGGGCCGACACGGCATTGTGGGCCAGGTGCAACCGGCTGGCTGTAGAGACGACGTGTAAGGCTCATTGGGGTAGCAAATAAATGCCAGACCCATCCCAACTAAGCTGATGATTTCGTACATGTGAAAGAAAACCTCGAAATTCATGAAGGAAGCATCGAGCAGGGAAAAGATAAAGCCCGCAAGTTGATAAGTGCCGCTCATCATCGCTGTAATCGTGCAGCTGTTGACAAAAAGGCCACTGAATTGAATGGATGACAGCATCAGCATGTTGCCACCCACTCCAACTATGCCAAGGCCGGCTGCCAAGATGTACCTTCCCTCCTGCAAAGGATAGGCCGCAATCCCAGCCAATAGGTGATGACCGAAGCATTCCAAAGCCAGTCCAAAGCTAGCGAACCAACGCGGCGCAATGTAATCGAGCAGGGGTGATACCATGGCTGTTCCAACCACGAAGACCTGGAAGGCCAAACCCCAAATGTGTTTGGCCTCCTCCATGGAATATCCATAGTCCACCAAAGCTGCCTGAAAGGGAGCTGAGCCAAAAATCAGTCCTCCACTCATGGAAGCAATGAGGACAAACGCCAAAATTAGGAGAAACACTGATTGCCAGCTGGCAGGTCTGCCTTGGTCACTTCCCTGAAATGATTGAAATGGGTCTTGACCGCCCAGCATGGCTACGGCAGTTGCAACGCTGCTGCTTCGACGCAAAGAATGGGTGCTGCCTAACGGCTCCACCTCAAATGAAGCAGGCAATTGCAGTGCCATCACATCGATGCCGCTTGAACCAAAAGAGCTCCATCATTTAGTACAACATTGGGTGCTGAACATTTACCCTCTGGTTATTTAACATAGCCGTGGAAAATGGCCCATTTATAGATGGTTTACCTATTAAAAATGGTGATTTTCCATGGCTATGTTAAATAACCAGATGGTATATAATGTATATATAATCTGATCTCTTCTTTTGCCAGGAATGTAATACAATGTAGACGTGTGAGTTGTTGTCATGGTTTGCTCCAAAGTCTGGAGTTGTATTTGGTATCCTGGAAATGCAAACCTAGCTCCAAGGAAATTAGAATCTCGGAAACTCTTGACATCATCAAACATTCTCATCTTGCACATCTTCATACCTTCATTCCCCAAGTCGCAATTCACAAAACTCTAGGCTCTTTTTCTTCCAAAAACACAGACCCATTCAACAGTCAATCTCGATCTCTCAGGCTGACAGGCTCTTCCAGGTCTCCCAGTGTGGGGCATTCTGCTTGGAGAGCTTCGCCAGCTTGTCCTTCACCGTCACCGTGCTGCCTGCTGGCTTCGCACGTTCCCAGGCTTCCTCCAAGCCCTTCTCGTAGTCATCAGGGTTCAGCAGGCCATTCATAGGATCCTGGCAGAGAACTCTCCATGAGAATTGGGTGAAACAAATCGGTTGAAAACCCTTCATAAATCATTCATAGGATCCATGTCCACCATCAAAATTGGTTGGAAAAAAAGCATATCCGTCCATCCAAAGATGATGCTGATCCTCTGGTCGTTTCACATAGCTAGGGAAAATCACGATGTTATCCATTTTGAATGGGAGAATCATTGAAATAAATGGGCCATGTGCTATCATAAATTACTAGAGGGTAGTTTGTTTAAAGGCCACCAAATTTGATACATTCATCATGTTCGTCTACAGGCGTTCTATTTCCTCTAAATACATCACCCAACTTGCCCTCTGCATATATGATAGGCACCTAAAGAAAAACGACATAAAAACGACAAATTGATGTTTAGTATCGTTCAATGCCCAAGAAATATCCCCAAATTGGTGGATCTCTACTATATACATGCCCCCCTTTCCTATCATATTTATCATTCCTGGACCTACGAAATATTCAGAGCAAAGACTGACCTCTCCTGAATATTTACAAGAACAAGAACACCATCATTCTGGGTAAATTATAATATTTCACCAACCTGAATTAAGGCCATTTGGGGATCATTTCCCTTACTAACCATGATTCCAGTGAGGTCGCAGGGAGGTCGTTATAATTTACCCAGATCATTGACCCAGCCATTGCATGCCATTGCCAATGTAAAATCTCGAATAAACCGGTGCCCAGGTGCCCAGCCTTGGCATTGGCGAACAAGGGATGCTCTCTCCAGGCCTCCTCAGCTTCCTTGGCGCGCTTGGTCCCGGGCACCAGGCGCCAGAAGGCATCTTCCTGGAAGGAGTAGAGGACGAAGGAGCCGAAACCCACCTGGCAGGTCTTTTTTCCATGGGAAGATCTGCAAAAATTGTATTTTCCATGGGTTTACCCTTGAAATTGTTGTTAAGCTGGTGTTAGTGGGAAATCTGCAGACTTTACCCGGTTTTGAAAGACACTCTGATTTTTCCGGTTTTTTGAGGTGGTGTTTGAGCTGCCAGATGGACTATGTGGGAATTGGGATCATCCCATAAGATCCCATTAGTTTACAGATTTTACAGGGCAAATCAGAAAAGCCTATTTAAAAAAACACCGCTCAGCCACCATTGGGAATACCAGGGTGGTCAAGGGCACCAAGACCGCAGACCACTTGCGGTTGTCCCCATATTTTGCTTCCGCATCCTCTGCTAGCATCGTCAAGGCTGGCAGAGCTGCGGAGGCCGCCACCGCCGGGTTGAAGTCAAAGCCACGAGCTTTGGGCAACTTCTCCGGGCTGCACAAGAAGCACCATGAAATGCCGCTCAACAGCGCACCAGCCAACAACAACAGTCGTCCTGGTCGTGCCATGGCCTAACTAACTTCCCAACGTCGAGACGTGGCGAAACGCCGCACACTCTTTGAGGTGCGTTCTCTTGAACCTGAATGGTCACATCATGTCAAATCAGTTCTTCATGTACCTTGAAATATGGCTTGCAATTGATTTTGTGAGATACTATCAGTGATCAGATATTCAGACCTGAAATCAAACGCCGTGATGTCGCGTACAGATTGATTGTGGATGTTCCTCATGCCACGTCAGTGCCTTGAGATACTGCAGCAACTGCAACCCCTGGACACACCAACGACTGAAGCATTCAGCATTTATGTAAGCTTCAGTTGGCAGTGTGTCACAACCTTGTACCCCTGGTGAACATAAAAATAGCTGGTAAATGGATGTTCATCCCCCTAAAAATGGTATTAATAGGTATTGATCCATACCCAGTTGGGCTGCAAGCAACTCACCCCAAAATATCCATAAAAACAGCCACGCACCTCTGACCCAAAGCGATTTCTGTCGACAGGTCGTTGGGACCGTGCAGTGTAGTGGTCACACCACGTTTGAAGATACTTGCCTCAGATGAATCCAAGCTGTGGACCTGAAAATGCCTGGTTCTTTGACAGAACCTCCTGGAAAAAGTCAACATCAAAAAATACATGGATTAGACCATGTCCATTTAAAATTAATCACTAAATATATCATGTATTTCCATCCAAAGTGAATGAACATCATGTTTTTTCAACAATCTCCGAGATTCCCAAGATCCCTTCGCTCAGGGCCCCTGACACGCCGCTGAGGTGATCCTGGCCTGAGAATGGAAAAAAAGTGCTGTATCTAACTTCATTGTATACAGGAGTTCTAAATAGTGCAATCGGAATTCACATTCGAATTCTATGATATATATATACTTATACATATGTATATATATATATATACACTTATATATACTCGTATATATATATATATACTTATATATATATACTTGTATATATATGTATATATATGCTTATTATATATATACATATATATATATATACGTATAGATATATATATATATATATATACACGTATAGATATATATATATATACTTATATATATAATATAATATATATATAATATATATATATAAGTTCAACATAAAATATGTATACTTGTATAATATCATAGATTGAGTAACCAGCCCTTCTGCTCAGTCACATTCTCTCCTTTGACCTTGGAAAATGACATGCTGTGCCAAGGTCCGGGCACAGCTAGAGCCATGGCATCGTTTGATGGCGGGGCCCCGGGTTACATCGTTCAGAATGATGCCATGATGCTGTGATTGGCTGTGGGTCATTTCAGCCTGATACCCTTCTAAAGATGAAACAGAATGGAAACACCATAGAAGCTCATAGAATAGATCATGTTTGAGTGTTCATCACAGGTTGGGCTTGTTTAGTTTGAAAACATATGCTTTCCAGTTCCTGATTTCTGCATATCCCTGTGATACCTCCAAGTGATGCCATCAGAGGTCATGCACAACCCAATTCCTTTCGACTTCGTCCCTGTAGATGGATAGTTTACAATTGGGTTTCCATGGCTTTCCTGCTACACTTCATCTAAAACTAGGGCGTACTGGTATACCCCCAAAGCATCCCAAAACATCCCAAAGCATCCCAAAAGAATGGCTTACCCTCTGGTAAACTAACATAGTTAGCTATTGAAAATGGCCCATTTATAGATGGTTTACCTATAAAAAATTGTGATTTTCCATAGCTATGTTAGTTTACCAGAGGGTAAGTTTTTTTGGGAACACGATATCTTGGGATCCCCAGTCAACGTTGGCACTGCTTGTTGGAGTTGGGATCATCTGGCGTCTGTTTCTGTTCGGATCTGCTGTAGGCCATGCCATTGTTGACCTGGGGGCATCCCCAGTAATTGGCAAAATCTCCATGAACATGGAGAAAACCCCGATATGTTGACTCCCCAACTGCAAGCCATGGGCCAAACCCTCAAATTTGGATGGTTAGTTTGATAATTGAACCGTTCTATACCCAAATCGTTGTTTTCTTTGATGGTCAAACCATGTTAAACCACTGGCGTCGTCGTTAAACCCCATGTTTTGATGGTTCAAGAACCAGCTGCAGCCCAAACTCTTTTGGATCTTTGAGGCAGTCGCTCCAAGCAGCTGAGCAGCTGGAGCTGTTCCCAACGCGTCCAAGGGCAAGCTTTGCTTGGCCCGAGGTCAAGCGCGTCCTAACGTTAACATCTGGGATGAATCTGTCATTGCACAGCTTGAGATGTGTGAGGCAACCATTTAGGTTGAATCATGTGACATATGTATGAGATATTTTTAATATGTCATGTCATGTTATTGCTACCAAGGTGTCTTGCACAGAAGAGGCTTCCTGGCATTGCAGTTGTCAGCTTTGCTAATAGCCCGCTCGCCCCCTACAGCATGCACAGAAACAGCGCCTTGGAAAATCTCGCATCATCTGCAGAAAGGGGAGCTGGTGAATGCTGATGATTGAGACACTAATGTCCTTCTTTTCCATATGGAATATCCGGTCTTGCTTGTACCACTTACAAAGGCAAATAGATGCAAATATCAATGGATTGGTTTAAGGGAAAATTTACAGGAAAACCCCATATTTAATGGGAAAATCTATGGTTTCCTGTAGATTTTCCCTTAAACCAATCCATTGAAAATAGGATCGGAATTTCAGATTGTCATGGCATCTGCGCTGAGAATCCATGGATCCAGTGAGGCCGAAGCGCCGCAGCGACACACTTGACTTTTTTTTAACAGATATACATACGTGCATGTATACATGTATATGTATATTATTATACAATGTATATAATTATATATATATATGTGCAATTATATGTAGATATAATATATTGTAATATGATATAATGCACATTAATGCACATGGACACAGGAGGGATTCATTGACTCATCTTGCTACCAAGAGGCACACACCGTACACAATACCTCAGAATATCTGCGAAAACTGGCCGAAATGGGCAAGGTCATCTGAAATGGGGGTACCATGGGGTACCCCAAGCTCGCTGGATGGTTTATTTCATGAAAAATCCATAAAAATCCTACGAAAATGGATGAGAACTGGGGGTAGCCCCATTTCAGGAAACCTTCAAATATCATCAAATATCAATCTCGAATGTGGATTCATTTGTGCCTGAGCTTTGTTGATCGGTAGTTGGATCAGTTAGACATCGGTCAAGATCATTTTCCTTTCGAACCACCAGCCTGTCAGCAATGCAGTACCAGGATTGATGGAACATGGAATGGAAACCATGTCATGTATTGTCATGTGGCATGTTGTGGCCATATGCTACCCGTGTTGTTACCCTCCACTTCTTCATGTTCGGCACATGTTTAACGATTATCAAACACCAAGCCCTTGACCCCTTGCAAGAACGGTCCGCTTCGAAGTATGCATCGTTCCTCAGGCACGCGGAATACTTCACCCTCCTTTGGTAGGTTTCATAACAGTACACATATGTGCACAATAATATAACTGGAGTCAGTGCTTAGTGAGCTGCTACGCTGACACGAACACTGACATTCCCTGGCCAATTCTGCACAACATTGCAAAACAAATGCAATGCTCATCAATTTCCCCCACAAAAATCACAGCGATTCTTTGATTCTTGGAGTTTCATTCTGCAACACATGGGAGATCCCCATGTGTCAAACCACTTTTTTTTCAGCGCCACATTTCCCAATAGGACCTGCAGCAAAGCATCATGATATGCGTCTTTCTGGGCTGGACCGCCAAGGGTTTGTCCTCTGCCTAAGCTGGCGACAAGATCGACAAGCACTGCCTGAGATGGCTGATCTGTCTGGAAATTGGAGACCCCAATGCCAATGTTATCCCTGGTTGCTGGTTTTAACCATCTTGAAACATATTAGTCAATGGGAAGGATTATCCCATATATTATGGAAAATAAAAAATGTTTGAAACCACCAACCAGATCCGATTTTACGCAAAACATGATCAACTCCCCACTCTCCAGACAAACCCATCTATATAAAGAACACCTCATCACCACATGATGACTGCACACCAGCTACAGTAGAGAAGAATCACCAACATTGTCTCGGATGATCTGGAACATTTCAGAAACGTCAAGATGCTCTGAAGGTCTGCGGTGAGTGCATCGCTACTGCGCAATGGAAACAGAGAAGCAAACATTGATCAGCATTCATTCAACAGCTCATGTCACGGCAAGATGCGTCGTAGATTTCGCCGGCGCTCAACACGCTGGTCTGAGAGATCTTGCGACCCATGCCTGCATGAAGGGAGAGCACTGCACAAAAGGCCAATAGCAAAGCTCGAAGACGTACCAGAAGAAGGCTACTGGGATAGTCCAGGGAAAATTACTGATGCGGCTTAAGGACTTAAGGATACCCCAGACCCAAAGTAAGTACTTGCTTTCTGTGGTTTTCCCCTACGACACAGAGATTGTCACATTGGAGTTCCAAATTTCTTGGTTTGGTCATTTGCTTAGATCACACTACATGAATTAAAATCCCAAACATTGCCTGATTTTAAATCCGTTATATGATATGAATCTGTCTGAAAATGGAGGATACACCAAATTTACCATGATTTATCTACGTTTGCCATATCTTACCCTCTTTTTATTTAACATAGCTATGGAAAATCACAATGTTTAATATAGGTACATCATCGAACGGTCATCGAACGGTCATTTTCAATAGCTATATAGATGGAATTTCCAGTATAAACCATCTATTTTTGGGTACCCCAATGGCTATGGAAACCACCATATGTTAAATAACCAGAGGGTAACCGGTAAAATGATAGACCGCGTGCTGGGTGTCCTTCCATCTCCTTCGTGAAGAGTGGCCCGTCGCTTCCTGGCAAAACGTTGGCGTTAAAAATGAGGAGATAAGAGAATATCAACGCATCACACTAAGTTGCTTTATCTACATTTTTTTTCATATAGATCAGTAAGTAATTAATTTGATATTATGTATATATGTATATATACTATATATAATTTCGGAACTGATTCCTCTGTCAAAATCACAGGAAAGCCATGATGTTCACGGATTTTCTATTGAGTCACCAAAGGTTCCAATTTCTGGGACCCAACAAACTGAATCCCGGCCTTTCGACATTGGACGAACTGTATTCCTTGGACGATGGAATTCAGCATGACATGGGATATTCATGGGATATTCATGTGATATTCATGGGATCAATGAAGGTTTAATGAGATATCAATGGGATATACCCTCCAGATCCCTCCCAGCAACATAGTTTGCTGGAAGATCTACACCATTCATAGATGCTTTTCCCAGCTAGAAACCTCCATGAATAATTATAGATTTACCGGCTAGCCACGTTTGATTGATGGCAATTGTAGGGGATACTCGAATACTGTATGCTACTGATCAACCGATTATGGTACCACCCATCTGGGTGTGGCTCAAAAACGGGGTAGCAATGGACAATGGACCCACACAATCGGTTCTGTTGTTCGAAAATAAGGTGCCCCGTTCCATCCACTGGTTCATAATGATGTTGCCTATTGAAATAAATTGCCAGTTTGGGGTTGTGCACTCCATTTTCAGAGATCGCATATCATATAGTTGATTCGATATCGTATGATATCATATCATATATATATAATATGTATAATATGTAATATGTGTATCACCTCAAATGCTTGGTTAAATCTCCTGAATGGTTGCTCTTCAATGCCGCTTTGCCGCCAAGCGACCGATGTTTCATCTTGACACCTTGAGCTGCTGCGAAATCTGGCGGCGCCAACGCTGCAGAAAGGTCAAAAACCAGGAATCCCCTGGTGTTCAATGTTTTTCACATCTAAAGAGCTGGCGCTGATTGATGTGAACATTCCCTTAAAAAAAGCGCTGGGATCAAGCCACGCAAGCCACCCTGTAGATAAACAAACGAATTTGTGAAGCACAACACTAGGTAATGTTCTGACAGTGCCTTATTTGCCTCGTATACGATGCAATTCACTTCAAGTAAGCGCCTGTAACTCCTTCTGCAAATCGCGCGAAGACAGATTTTCTGGCTTTCATCCTGGGCAGCTCATCTTCTTGCTGTATGATTGACTGGTGGTTTCAAGCCATCCTTAAAAAAATTGCATCCAAAACAACCTGGATCCTTTAGGGATGGAAATCACGAGAACGTGTGATCATGTGTATATATATATAATATTATATTATATGTATAAGTAACATATGTAGAACACTGCATGAATATACACCTTGTTACATGGGTTTCCCAGCCCCCATCCCCTAACATGTCCCAATAAACATCCAACAAACATATCACCAGAAACCTGGGCGGCCCTGGGGGTCCCTGCTCTTGTCCCACTTTGGTGTTGGCCGAAAAGAAGACCACGCTCAACGTCACGAAGACCACCACGTACCTGGAAAACGTATTTAGGGTGAAAGGTGGGGAACAGATAGTGTCTAACTTCAAGATGTATGTATACCTATACCTCTGTGTATGTGATACATATATATATATATATTACAGTATATTATAATATATTATACATATATATGGGTTTCATAGAATGGAGGATCCCCAAGTCACCATGGGTTTCAATACCGAAATGGTCGAATGACTTGGATGATTTGGGGCTACCCCCATGACTCAGGAAACCTCCATTAAGATCGGCGCACGGAACCGAAGTGAAGGCCATCAGAACAATCATGGACTGAAAAATGGAGCTGTCCTGGTCATTGAAAAAACATGAAAAAACCACACGCTGCACGATTCGTGGAAAATATCTGACGAGTTAGACTCAGCTGCAACTGATTCTTGAAACAAAGAGTAACGAAACTCGCGAAAGTGATGGTAGACTTGGAGAAATTCACTTGATACTCAAGGTATAGTCGGCATAGTATGTGATTTCCAGTTCAACCATCACAATCATCCAACGTCTCACAGCTGACCTGTCAAAATCCAACAATCATCGAAGAAATAAAAAAACTCCAACCACACAGAATTCTAGTTTGGAAGCTTGATGAAGTTTGGAAGACTCACTTTTCAGGGAGATCCAATACAACATCATACAAGTACAACACTCTAGTGGTACTTGGGATGACGGAAAGAGCTCCTGAAACGAACTGTTCTCGGCTTGAGACACCACCTGCACAAGTGAATCGACATCCCCGGACGTCACTTGGAGGTCTCCCATGGTTGATGGGAAAATCCCATTTGTATCCATTTGTTTGGTATACCATTTTCCATTGGAGGTGTCAAACCATGATTAATGGTTACCCTCTGGTAAACATACAAAAAACTATAGAAAATCACCGTTTTCAATGGGAAAATCCACTATTTCTATGGTCATTTTCAATGGCTATTTTGACATAACCAGAGGGTAATGGAGCTGTGAAAAACCCATGGAAAACTTCGTACAGTTGATTCATGGGCAACTCGTCGGACCCAGGCAGCGTGCGAAAAATCGGAGGCCTGTCGACCATTTGGACAAAGCCATCCCCATGCAAATTTTACGTTGGGACCATGATAAAAATATCCATATATATATATATATCCATTATCCATCATTGGACCATTATATATCATTATATATCCATTATCCCCACTATATCCATAGATATCCATAGGTACTATATCCCCACTGTCATCACCAGAATCTTGGTTTAGTTGTCGCCGAGGTCCCCCGCGACGATGGCGAACATGTTCAGCGGCATTGGCAAAGGATACACCACAACAGCGAGCCAACCCTGGGCCGGGCATGGGACGTCAAGGGATACCTAGGGTTAGCCTAGGGTCAACTAACATCATAGATGTGGAAGCAAAAAATGCTGTCCTGTTCGGACAATTTTGGAGGGTTTAAATGCGGAGGTATGATGCCTGATGGGACTCCCATTCTTAAAGATATCACCAGAACAGCTCTAGTATAGCCTGTTTTCTTGCATCTTATGATGCTTATAGCCCTAGAAAATCCGATATAAATCTATAAAATCCTATAAATATCTATAAAATCTCAAAACATCTCATAAAATCCTATAAAATCCTATATATATATATACATATAATTATATAAATAATATGTCTTCTGTATATCCATATAAAATGGGGGGGACCATCCCCCTTTGATCCATTTTTGGGGGCTCCACAAGCAGGCGGCAAAAACGTGACGATCGCAAGGGATCGCCTCCTTCACCTGCATGGCATCAATCCGATCGCCCCTGAAGGCCTCGGGAAACACAGGTGCTATACATGTGATATATAATGGGGCATATGATGATATAATGGTGATATAATATATAATATATACATATATATGATATAGTCATGGTGATAGAATGGTGGTATATATATATATATTAAATGATATGATATATGGTAATGATATGATGATATGATGATATATATATATATATGATATCATGGTGATATGATATAATAGTATATATGGTATTATATGGTATATGATATGATATATGAGATATATATATAGGATATAATGGTGATATCAGGTGTATAATGGTATATGATATGATGATATATAATATATGATATAATAGTATATATATATATATGGTATAAGATATGATATATGATGATATATATACATATGATATAATGGGATAAACCATCTATCAACTGGTGCAGGATTTCTTCCATCCACAGTATATAATGGCTATATAATGATTGATATAATGCTGATACAATGGTACTCTCGGGGATTCTGAGGTTCCACTTGGGGATTCACCCACCCAATGGTCATCGGTCTGGGTCTGGTTTTGATGTTGCGTCAGGTGCGAAACAGCTGGAGGTCGGGTGTTTCGTGCTGCCATGCTGTAAGCAGCTCCAATCAAGAGTTAGGGCAGTTAAGGTTGGCGATGAATCAAAACGATTGAATCAAGTGGTCTTCACATTGAAATAGCTGACACATGAATGTTCACCCAAAAGTAAACATACAGAACAACCACAGGACTTACAGGTCTTGAACCAAATCCATGTCATGTCCTCAGAATTCGAGTCCTGGATTCCTGTGGTCGCTGCGAAACCCCATAATCGTCCCAGTGGTCGTACCATATGTCAAACCCCCCTCCTCATCCTGCTTGGTACCATATGTTTGACGGATTTTACCTGCGGTGTTCCATGGTTTTGAGCCAATATTTCATGGTTAATTATACAGTTATTACCCTATTTTCTTAGGTATTGACCCCATTCTTGATGGTTCATATCTCTATAGTCCTCTATGTTTCTGGTTTAGACCCCATTTTTCACGGTTGTACCTCCAAATATGTTCATTCGAAAAATCATGAAAAATCCCCGGTCAAGCGACTCCAGCAATGCTTCCGCTCCATGAAGCGTCTGGCAGATCTGTGAGGCGCCTGCAGAGTTAGGCAGGGGAATCATGAAAATGGTGATTTAACATGATTTAACATGATTTAACGATGTAATTTAACCATCAAACATAGGGATTGATCCAAACATGATCAAGGATTGTGATCATCAAACATGCTAAAACGACGGATTAAATCATCAAACGGTGATGAATTTTGATTGGGAGATTTGACCATCAAGAAATTGGATGTTGAATTTCACCACGATTTATGTGGCTTCAACCATCAAATGTCAGGAATTAATATGATTTAATCACCAATGGATTGACCTGAATTGAATTGCCAAGGAAACTTTTGTGATTGAATCGTCAACGATGGGGAATGCTCAATGGAGTGGTACCATCATGCCAAATCAATTGTAATAGGTACCATGATTTAACATATTAACAGCAAAAAGTGATGACATATATGACATATATGACATGACTGATGGATATTAATGCTAATTGTGATTTATGGAATATCATCATGATACAACAATTACAAATATCATATGAATATATATGAATATCATCATAATCATAATTGTGACATTTGTGACTGATGGATAATGATCATTAGTCACGCATCAGTCACAATTATCATTATCAGTGGAAATCACATCATCATCATATCATCATCATCATAATCATCACAAATCATCACAAATCACACTGATAAAGTTTTTCCTCCCCACGCAAGACCGGGCGCGGATGCTGAGGAACGACTCAACTTGACTCAACTCAACTGGCCTCATTTGCATGGCTCCCACGCTGTCCACAGCCAGTGTGTCCTGATTCCAGAAGCCATGTTCTCAAGGCCTAATGTTGTTTGGGATACGTTGATCATGCTCCATCCAAGAGATTTTGATGGGATATTTCCATCTGATGGATTTTCCAACCATTTTGATGGGATATTTCCATCTAATTTTCAATCAATCAATCCATGGATTGATTCAGGTAAACGTTTACAGGAAACTCATCAACCATGATTTTTTCTAAAGAATTTACCGTACTAATCTGGAGGTTTTCCAGTTCAGTTTCCCCGACCAATTCCGAAAGGAATTCGCCTCTGGTCGCCGAGTCCTGGATCTGAACCGCTGAGAGGATCGTGCCACTGGCGTCCACTAAGAACGTCTTGCCGCTGTCGCCAAGCTGCGACTTGGCGCGCCGGGAACCCCGGAGGAACGGAAGGCGGAAAAAAAAAAAAGCTGGTGGCTACGGCCACCGAAAAGATAGGTTGTAGGTGAAATCCGAAGCTAAAGTAGCGGTAAATTATGTGTCTATCTTTTTGAGGGTTACTATATTATATCTATATGTGGGGATAGAACTCACTGGTAAACTCGATACAGTATCAAACAAGATAATATAGTGGTCACAAAAAGTCTAACATAATCCTTTAGTTGACTTTGTGGACCTGACACCAGTGCGCTTAGCTAGCATTGCATGTGCCCCCTATCCTCCCACGGTTGACACTGAGCTCAAAACATCCCGAAGATGATCCTTACTCAATGCCGCCACCTCTTCAGGCTGGGAACCGCGTAACATTCGGGGATACCTACAAATTGCATGAAATTGCTTGTTGTTCCGAAAAAAACGATGATGAAGCATGGGATTTGGGGGATTTCCAATTTTCAGACACACAAGTCGGAAAAGTGACTTACTTGAATGAACAAGTCAGCAAGTCGTTGAAAGCATCAGTCACTGACTATACCGGAGGGTGGCAGGTTGGCAGCACCCAGCACAAAAAAAATTCTGCACCTGCAACGAGATTCTTCCACACAAAATCTCTTGCTGCGGTGCCCAAGCCTCGGACATTTCATGACGACCGTTTTGTATCTTTCCAATGGGATTTCATGACACTTTAGGATGGGAGGTTGATATAGTTTGATAGGATGTTCATGTTTTTTTTCCATTTTTTCATGGGTTTTTCCCATCTTTTTCATGGGATTTTGTTTAAGAAGTAATAGCAAAAGCTGTTTGACAACGGCTTGCGGCATTGCTCTAAGAGCTCCACCGCAGGAAGGGGCTGACGAAAGATCAACCTGCAACTTGTGGCTTGTCAACTTTGGAATGCAAAAAGCCATAGATCGAATTCGCTTAGATAGCCTATATATATGATACCCTTAGGTCGAATTTGTCATGTTTTGGTATGGAACATGACATAACATGACGAAACCTCTTTCTGCCTGACTGCCAGCCGAAAAATACAGTGCGCAGTTTGGCAGTGACATTAGGCCCTATTGGGCTCCCCTGGGCAAGCCCATCACCTACTTCGCAGCGTGACCCACGTATCTTTTTTGTTGGTCCAGGCCGGTCTATTCGGCCAAAGCTCTGCATCTTGCTAGCAAAGCCTCGTCGATCTCAAAGCCATCCTCTGCTCTCCTCCGTGCAGCCCATCGTCTTTGCGATGGTAGCCGCATGGATCTGCCTGCAGCCTCAGCTGCTTGTGCTTCAGCTTCCACCATCTGAAGTAGTGCCTCCACACGATTCAAGAACGCTGCACGGCCTCCTGCTGTGCATCGCTCAGGATCAATGGCTATAATCATTTCTCCATGCTGCGTTGGCATGGCACTGTCTTCACCAGCTGCTTCGTAGGCGAAAGCATCTCCTGTGAAGCTCGCTGCCAGAAGTTCCACCATGATCGCCAGGCTGGTGCCCTTGTGTCCAGCCATCGGCAACTGCGCCCCTTCCAATCCAGCCACTGGATCAGTGGTTAGCTGGCCATGCTTGTCAATTGCCGCATTGGGTGGGATAGTCTCACCATCCCGGGCAGCAAGCGTCATGTCTCCGCGAGCCATCATGGAGGTGGCCTGGTCGAACACAAAGGGTTCTTGGGAAAGTCCATCTACTCCCCTTCGAGGGCACGCAAATGCCATTGGGTTTGTACCATAGAGCGGATGAAGACCTCCGGGCCAATGAGCTACAAAGGCCTTGGAGTTCAAGAAGGCCATTGCAACTAACCCATGCTTCGCAGCTAGAGGCTCCACATCCTGCCAAAGCGCAGCAAAGTGAAAGGCCCTTTGGATCAACAAAACCGCCACCCCCGAAGCTTTCGCCTTCTCCACGAGCAACGAATGCCCCGCTAAGCAGGCCGGCACTGAAAAGCCTCCCTTGGCATCTGACACCACGCAAGAGGGCGCAAGGCTCTTGACTTCAGGTAAAGCATCATGGCTCGCTTTCCCTCGCTCCAGGGCAAGGCAATATCCGGGAAGTCGAAAAAGACCATGAGACCGGCAGCCATCCCTTTCAGCGGCAGTGATATTCTCGGAGATTGCCAGGATTGCAGTCTCATTTAGCCGTCTCTTCTGCAAGGCCTTTCTACAAATGGCCTCGCATTCTTGCAGGGACACGCGAACTGTGGCCATGGCGCCAAGCGCCAGCCCCCAATGTCTTGAGCCGAGGTCGGAAGCCATGGTATCCACACTCCGAAACAAATGCTAGAACGAACATTGCAAAGTTTTAATTACCCCATATCAATCTATATGTAATATCATTATAAAGTTTAATTATAAAGCAACATGTACAGTAATGTAAATGTATGTAAATGTGTGTATTCCTACAATATGATACCTATGATACCCCAGTCCCACTGCCAACTGCCATGCTTCTCCAGTAAGTAAAGAAAAGCCCAGCCCTCCAACTCAGATGCCTCACGATCGGATACCAGGTGACGTTTTCACCCGAGCCTGCGTTGGTAGCAGGTCCGAGGATGCTGATGTGCGGTCTAATCATGCTGAGTTGAGATGAGTTGAGCCTGCGGATCAAATGCGCTTCCCTACGAGGCGAAGTCAGTCATCTTTGCAGTCCAGGAGCGCCCCAATTCCAGATCCAAAGGGACTGGGGGGGATAGCAGCGGATAGCATGACCGGTATCCGACAGCCGCTTCCCGCCTTGAACAGCATCCAAGACAGGTGGGAAGAGCCATTGTTCTGCTGGTCCCGCCTCGGAGGTTTAAGCCAGGAGAATCTGTGTATGAAAAAACACGAAGAACAAAACACTACAAAAATGATCAAAAATGATGGCAGCAACAAAAATGAGAAGGCATGAACCATGATTAATATTCTCATGATGATTCTGGTGGTGCCGGACGATCCATGACAACAAGGCATCCCCTGTGGCATCCGCCTGTTTGCCAATGGCAATCATCTGCGCTTGGGAAATGATCTCCGCCTCACTGCCACCTGCGACCGAAGGGAGGTGCGCAGCATGAACCACTTCAAACAAGAAACAAACAACCCAGGGATCCAAGAATGCACTTTTTTTGAGAGACAATAGAGATCAATAGAGACATCTTTGTGCCATTTCGGAGCTTCGAAGATGCGCCCGCCATGAACACAGTCCAAAAGAACATCGGAATCGGGGAGACCAACAAATTCTACAAATTTCTCTGACATGGATGGGTCAAAAGCCTCCCTTTCGGACATCAAAATGCTGCTATCAATGAATGTGCATCCCCTGAATATGGAAAATCTGATACGTATCGAATCGTATCGATATGGATCCAAAGCCATGAACCCATGAACCCATGAACCCATGAACCCATGAACCCATGAACCCATGAACCCACGTGGCATCTTTGTCACTTCTTTCCGACGTCTTTCGGCATCCTTGCGATTAGCATCCACGAACCTTGGCCGTCATGGGAACAACGAACTGGGTCTGTCTGAAAATGGAGTGTATAGTATAGAACATGGCATACTCATGAGGTCTAGCGTGCATCTCCATTTTCAATTTTTATGATGGAAAATTGTATTTTTCTGACCAACCCGAGGACTGGTTTTCTGAATTCGGGCCTCTGCGGCCAAGATTCATCTGCATACACATTGCCTTGGCGGGGGCGTCGTGAACACTGTGAAAACCCATGGCAAAACATCACAACGCATGGCCGATGGGCCAATGGCTAATCTTTAGATCCTTGATTATTCTTGTTAGCTGAACATCAGCTCGTTGGTTTCTGCAGATCGAACGCCCACCATTCAAACAAAGGTGCAAACGTGTCCCGCTCCTCCTCGTCATCAAGATCAAAGGCAATTGCTTGACCCCCCTCCTAAGCAGGAAAAAGCATGGTTCCTCCTCCCCGTTCCAAGGCAAAAAAGAATCCAAATATGAGGACTAGTCATAGAGGCAACTACTTAATACAACACCTTACGAAAAAAAATGGAATCTCCAACATCTCCAACTATCTCTGGCAAAATACATCAAATCATCAACATACTTCAAGGAAAAAACATGTTCATGCAATATGTTCATGTATTTCCAGCTTTGAATCAGCTTCCAAGCTCAATAAAATCGGAGCTACCATCTGGTAATTGAACATCGCTATGGAAAACGGCCCATTTAGTTCAATGATCTATCTATTGACCATATTCAAACATGGTGATTGTCCAGTTCGCAAACTGTCAAATCACCATAAAATTACTTCGATGATCTATTTACAATCTACATTATATTACATTATTACATCATTCTACATTTACATATATCAAAATTGGTGGATTGGATTCACCATTTAATTATCTATAATTCTATAATCTACCATCATTTACCATTAAAAATATGGTGGATTCACCCATTTTACCCATGATTTCATCGCCCTTCGCTGGTCTTTTTTCGGTGGCACCGGTGCTACGCAGCAAGGTGCTAAGACGAAGGTCACCGACAGCTCGGTGACCAGCTCAATCTCCGCCACATCCTGGCCCACGTAGATCCTGAAAGACCAAAATCCTTCTGGTTCAGGATCCACAAAGCAAAAAAAAGGATAAAAAAGGATGCTAGAACCAGAATAATGGGGAGGATAATATCATTCTGGGGAGTAACTCATGGGTCTGAAAGATCTGAGAATCTGATTGATTGGATAGATATATTGATCCACTTCCGAAGCCATTTAACGTTGTTCTTGCTTAGTTCGACACTTGTTGGCCAATCTAAGAGTTCTGACAGCTGCACCTTTTTGAAGTGTGCCATCCTGTTAACTAAGTAGCTTCTGTCTCAACAAATCTGTAGCAGGTCTCACCAGCAGTTTCAGAACCGGCCAGTTGATATTGTATTGCGTGCCTCAAACAATATCGAACCCAATCGACCATCACATCTGCAAGCAGGTCTCTGTTCGATGCTCTTGAGGTTTACAAAGCGTTGCTTTGCATCCTGCAGAAAAGTGGCATTCAGCATGGCGGGCAGCACTTCGGGATACCATGGGGTGGCAAGTTGTTCTGCTGTGAAACAGTAAAACCACCAGGATCCACCAGGTGTTTCTAAGAAATCCACAAGAAGGAAAAAAAACATCAGTTCAATGTTGAGACCTTTGCGAAGACATCTCAATCCTACACCCTTTGGGATGGATAGCATCCTGCCACATGCTGTCCTTCTTGCCAGCAAGCTGAATGGAGATGTGTCGGATATCACGGTCAAGCACCACAAGGCAACGGAGGGATCTGCCTGTCCTCAGTAGGAAACAAGTCTGGCTGTTTTCTATCACATCACCTCTATATCACCTCTCTAGAACCTATGGTCTCTATATGACTCTATGTACAGTATATATCAAAATCTAGATAATTAATATTGATGTACACAATGCATACACAGGTGTAATATCATGCAAACAATACATTGATGTTACGCTATGTCCTGATATGTTCTGTTGCATGGATTGAATCATGTCCCAAACACCGAGCGTCGTGGAAAGCATCTTTAACTCTCGCCCTCTCACCATCTTCTGGACGAATCGTTTCACGATCCTCAAGATCGAGAGATTGTGATACGATACCGGTATGGCAATGGGGATTTCATAGGGGATTTAACCAACAGAAATGCAACTATAATGGGATTTTCAATAAATATTTGATGATGTATAAGTTTAAGATAACACATTATATGATGATTGGGTGGGTATGGGTTCGTTTTTATCGACCAGCAAATTTTGGGGTGACCTAATCTTCGTGTGAGCCCTTACCTCAAACATGTTTGGATCTCAAGACGTTTCTTGCCAGCAGCACCATATTAGCTGAGTCAGGGACTTCTGTCCGTCAGACAGCTCCTGGCAAACAGAAGGAACCATGGTCTCCAAGTCTCACTAATCGCTGATGCTTGACAGTCACTCCTACATTCCTGCCATGATGCCATTGCCATTGCAAGATGGCACCACTGCTTGTGACCATGATGATGCTGATAGTAATTATTAGTGGGATGCACATTGTGCACGGGGGGAGTGCATAGAAGCCTCTGCAGAACAAGCCACCAGTCATTTGGATTGTCCATTGTCTAAGATGTCTAAGGCAAGATTTCGCAATCCAAAAAGGGCACGATACGACTACAACCGCACTCGTCCTTCTTCGACGAAGTACTCCGAGCAGAGGCCTGGAGCAAACATCTGGGAACATTTTCCTCTGGTTCTTGAAGCTATGGAAAATGGTCCGCTTGTTCATTAGACATCATTCAACGATGTGTGATGATTTACTCATGTACATGGTGATTTAAATCAGTAACTATATAAATCTAAATAACATCAAAACATATATTAATATACTAAAATAAAACTAAATATCTATGTCAGAAGTACCATGAGACTAAGCAAAGTCTCTCCGAAACAGCACGGGTCCAGTGAGTCCGTTGTGTTCACACCTGTCACTGGAGGATACCATCATTTTCATACCCCCCAAACGGCTATTTTTTGAGGCCTAATACAATTAATTATTTAATGATCAATATATTATTAAGATTTATTGATAAATGATGTAAGAGGCGAAACAAATACCAACCGATTTTGGTATCCAGTTTCCAGCTCGTCACGAGTCGGCGTTGTTTGAGGTCATGGAGTAGTTGAGTACCCAACGTAATCCCCAGTCAATGACGGCCAAATCTAAAAGTTTCCAAAGCTCAGCGAAAAAACTGACAGCTTGCTACTCCAACTGATGACTGACCCATACTGACCCACTGGATAGTATCCCCAAGCATCCCCGGTCGGTGGGTCATGGTCAACTTGGGACCTTCACCGGATCACCGTCCCGAGGCCTCCCCAGTGTCTTGATATGCCTGACGAGAAGTCACACAGCAAGGCACAGCAAGTGTGGCCGATTTCAGCCATCTTTTCATCCGCAGAGCCAGCTCGTCACACACAAACTTAAGGGACCAAAATGGTATTTTGATGTATTGTGATGTGATGTATTATGTTCAAAATAACGACCCTTCGGCAATCAAACAAGGCAACGGGACATCCTCTAATCATGGAGCGTAAAATTGGAAAGTCATCTATCACGTTTGATTACCAGAGGATACCAGTACAAGATGAATCAGACTGAAATGGTCATAATGGTCCTCATAACCAGAAAGTCCCGGCCATGCCTCTTGCCCGGGCACCCCACGAGCAGAGCTTTGTGGGTAGCCTTGGCAGTGCCATGAGGACACCGGAGCCAAGCTTTCTTCAAGTGATGCTGTGGTTAAACATCCCGCAAAACATGGCCGGAAACACATTGACATATATTGACATGTTGCACACTGAAAATGGCTCCATTGAGTGCGATTCTATGTATCGTTAGATATCTTTAGATTTAGATTGTGCAAATACTCAGCAGGGGCCTTTCCCTTGGAAACCGCTGTCCCCCTAATATGGTAGCTATCTCATACCACAGCCCGTTTCCAGCAGAATCGACTGACTCAAATGACCTACAGGTACTGCGCCTCACGGTTTAGCAAGACTCAATTGTTTGTTGGCAGTTGAAAAAAGCAAGCCAGCGAGGTTAAACACTCAGAGGCTGAGACAGGCTAAGTCGATTTAGCAGTTCCTGAAAGAACACCCAGTAGAAGAACTTCACATAACTGCTCTTTTGCAAACCAAGATATCAGAAATGATAAACATGTGACATGTTCATACATTCTCCAAGCAAGTGCAGCTGCAATGAAACACGAAAAAGAGCTGAGAAATGAAAGTCGCAGCTACTAAGTCCAAGCAACCCATGGGGTCAAGAGGCACCGATTTTGGACGGCTAGGCACCTGGCAGTCTGGCAATTAGGGACCGATATCAATTCGCAACCGTTGTTGGGGGATATGAATCATGAGTATGGTCATTGGGGTACATAACTATTGACATCTATCAACTATATTGGGATATTAAATAATAATTGGTTGTTCTATTATTGGGATATATATACCTATAAACTATAATGGGATATTGATATGTCATGTGATTTAGAACTATTCATTCTCGCTCAATTCATCCCATCCCCCATTTATTAAACACCCCCGTTCGAAACCATGGTGGCATCTTCGGGATGGGATGATTTGGGGGGATACCATGAGCCAACCACGGCCGATGGGATGATGAAGGGACGATGGGGATGTGATCACGGGATGCCATGGGCATCAATTTAAATCCCATAGGATCCATGGTGCTGGTATATATGCTAACATTTACCATAAATATACCCCAAATGTTAGCATATATACCATACATGGATCCTATGGGAATATGGGAATATGTGGGAATCTCACCGATTCAATAACAGGAATAGAATTACTGGGATTGTGATGGGAATATACTTGAATATGATGGCCCTGGGGTGGTTTTAAGATGAAAAACCGAAGCGATCATCCCAATTAGTCCAAGTGATTGGGCACTTTTATTGGGGAAACTAATGCTGAAAAGTGGTAACACTCGAATTCAGTGAAACACCAGTATGCATTATGGACGAACATGATTCAGGATGAATGGTGCATATGATTCTGGACATGCTTATTTACATATACACATACAGATGAGGGTGAAAAAATCGATGTTCCATCATGTTTCCATGATTCCAGTCCAATTCTTTGCTTCTTGTCACTAACATAATATGCTAGTTGAATTTAGTTTATATATAACTTAATTATATATTTATTTATATATACTTATATCTATATCTATATATATATATAATTATATATAGAGAGATTTCTCTCAGTTTCCATCCATCGCGCCTGTCGGGGTACTGAAGGCAGCGCGGCAGGTGGTCCCGACCTCTGCCAACCCAGTGGCAACCCCCTGAAAGATAGAATTTGAATGAAATGCGTAAATCATAGAGATCTAAATTTAGATGATCCAAATATATCCAAATGATTTTAGATGTTTAAATTGCCATTTGAGATTAGCGGGTATACCATGGTATACCCATATTTCAAAAAATGTCCCATGACACAGCTGATTCACATGGTTCACTCATCCTAAGACCTTGACTCGATCAGCGGCGGTGGCTCTTCTGCCTGCAATGATCAGAATGGCTTAAAAATGGGATGGGCCCTTCCAATTTATGACCGCTTTGATGGGAAAAACATGGAAAAATGATGATCAACAATGGGATTTCCAGAGCCCGGTCAATTCTAATCCTCATTCGATGGGACCCAGCCTCCAGTACTCAAAAATGGATTGCTGGAAAATCCCACTATTTGTAGGTACTTTTTCCCATCTTTTAACCTCCATTTGGATTTTCATGATTTTCCACTGCCACGATGACACGGGGAGGCTACATCCAAATTCAGGAGTCTAAGGTCTAAGTGTTTTTTTCACTGTGTTCCCCCCCTCGGAACCATCCGGCACCTCAGCTTCAGATCGTCTCTGGTCAACGAACATACCCAAACATAGCGCGAACGTGTCGCGGGCCTGGCGGTGACAGCTGTGATCCAACATCCAGTGTCTGCGGAGTTGGGCCTCATCATCTTCGAATTCAAAGGCATAGATGGTCTGTTCCTGCTCAGGATCAAGAAATGGATAGAAATGGTGGTTTCCTAAAATAGGGCTATCCCCAGTCATCATCCATTTCTGTTTGGGATTTCCCATTCGAAATCATCCAGCTATTGGGGGTACCCCATGGAAACCACCGTATGGATCAGTGGAATCAGTGGGTGCTCACTTGCACATGGATCAAAAGCTGTCATCCAATCCGGTCAAACAGATTGAAAAAAAGCAGATAGAACATTCCCACATATCCATATATAAATATATAATATTATATATATATATACTTATATTATATATACCGTATATATATAATATACATTCCAGGAATCTCCGATTCAACCACTTGAATGACCATTTTGTGGCTTGATTCCTCCAATCATTAGGACGGTTCTTGAAATAGTGGATCCCCAAGTCACCATGGGGTACCCACATGACTTAGGAAACCTCCATTCGACACTCCAAGCGTCGTCTTCCAGGAGTAAGGCAACACAAAGATCATGCAGAGGCAGGTCAAAGTCCTTGGAAGCACTGTAAATCCGCTGCATTGAAAAACGTGAGACGAAAATCTGACGGAAATGTGTCATGAAAATGTGGAGATGCCGTTTCAAACACGTTCAAATTCATCTTTCTTTGTGACCTGCCGCATCTGAATTTTGCATTGGTTGCACCTCATTTCAGGGCTCTTGTCGAATCGTGTCCACAATCATCGTGGTTCAGTTGTAGCCAAGCATCCACAGCTTTTTCCGCACCCACCGAAATCCTTGACTATGCATCAGCTGGCAACTAGGAGACCGGCTGTTTTGCCATTCTTCCAACAAACTCACTGGGTGGTTTACAAAGTTCCTTCGGTTGTCAGTTGGGTAACCCAAAAGTTGAATCCTCTTTTACAATCACAATTTATCACGATAAATTTCCCTATTTCATGCTTCAAGGATCTTCAAGGGACCCAATCGTGGGCAACTCGCGTTCGGTCCAAGACGCTGCATGATGCTTTCGAAAGGCACTCGCTGCACGCGGCCATTGGCGCGAATTGACCTGGAGCCGTAGCTGGTGGCTGGGAAAAAACATCTATGGAGGATTTTCCATTGAACGATACCATAAAAGAATGTAAAATACCCTCTGGTAAATTAACTTGTTGACCCTGAAAATAACCCATTTTTAGTGGAAACTAGTCTTCCAACCCCTATCTACCAGGGTCTATGTTAATTTACTGGAGGGTAATACTAAAAACGCATTCCTTTGGGGGTTCCTTTCAAGATGTTCAAGCAATGCAAAGAGGTAACCGCAAATAAATCGCAGAAGACTGCGGCCACACAAAACAGCACGGACATTGGATCAAATCAATAATTCTCAACTCCATGCTGTACTAGGAAAACATGGACATGTTAAAGGCCTCCGCCGAATTGATACTTCCACAACAAAATCAAAAAGACGTCAAAACCTGCCAAGTTTTGACATCCACTCGCACCCACATCTGTACATGGATGAGTGCAGTGGCTGAGCATTGCTGAGCCAAGTCACAAAGCAGTACGGGCTTTGTCCATCCTGACTTCCACTGGCGTTGGCATGAGAAATGTCTGGGCTTTGATGCTAGGCTTCGCGTGCAAGGAACTGGACAGTGCTGGTCACGCCGGATTTGGAATGCTCGAGCAGCAAAGGCAAATTTCGGCCTTTCGCCAAACCATCCTTGCAATGCTCGAGCACTGTGATCAATGCAGGAATTTACATGCTAGACTGGGCTAGACTTGCAGAAACCCAAATGGATCCAAACGCAGTTTTTGCCCTTCAAACTGGCAAAACCCGCCCAAACTAAGGGTCCCTCAAAGAGTATTACAATATGTTACAATGCAAAAAGCCAAACGTATTACCAAACGTTTAAACAGAAAAACCGCGGACTGGGATCAGATCCCTGGCAAAATCCCAAAACCATGTACCTCCTATGGGTGAAAACATGTGAAAAGCCATGCAATTCCCGCAACGTCAACATATGTCAAGCTGTCAAGCTGATAAATCAGGATATATGTTCATGGATGTTCATCCCTCAAGTTATATGGTATCATAGCTTTTGATAGCTTTTGATCCATCCCCCTGGCCCGATAAGAAACCCTACTGAGACACAACTTCTGCCCAGGTGCAACAAATGCATTGATGATCAACTGTGCTGCCTCCTCTCCCATGGCTTCAACGCAGAAGTCCAAATTCAATCGTTTTTTTTGAGTTGAGTCCCCTGGTGGGGTGCTATTCGATCACCTCTGGCTTCGAAACAATAGCTGAGGATGAGCCACTAAGAGCCTATAATAATGACTGATCATTGATAATTGACTAAAATCAGTCGAAAAACCTGCTGGAGCTGAGTGGAAGAATACGCCGACCATTGGACATCCTTTTAAATGACTTCTGGGCCGAGAGCCTTTGTGGCAACAGCGGCAACAGCGATTCAACACAACCGTCCTTTATCTCTAAAAGTTTCCACCAGTAAGTTAAGGTAATACTTTTAGATACTTTTAGAATAAACTATCTAAGTTACTGTTTCAGCTATTGAATACCAGATCTAATAATTGAAAATAGAATGTTCAACAAATCAACTAGATCTGGTAAATACTATGCCATAGGCCCACGTCTGAAATCCTCGATTGGCAAGAAATTCGGAAAAAAAAATAATCCAAGAATAGGGTACCTCAAAATAATCCAAGGGTGTATCATCATCATTTGCCCATATAAATTGCCAAAAATAAAAAGGGTCCCGCCTGTAAAGCTGAGGTTCAGATACATGGCTTCGGCTTGCCATGCCTTGGTGAAACAGCTCAACATCTCTGCAGGATATGGGATGTAATCAGGATATAATAATGGAGATGTACCATGATGTACGAACATATCGTGCCATGATTAGTCAATATTGATGGGATGAATGGTTTATGGTCATCCATTCCATTATGGGAATCCTTATAATCCGTCTGGGGGATTGCATCATGACAAACGCATTTCGTATTGTACTGTCAGTAATGTTGGATGGACAATAGGAAAACGCGTGCAATAGCTACAAATAATTTTCAGAATCTGATTTTTCAGCCCCTATTGATTTTAAATGGTCCACAAAGGGTACCCCCTTGCAGGCCCTTGCATTTGCAATTAAAAATTGGAATTAGCACTTGCAATAAAAAACAACCCTTCTGGCTCTAGCTGATTTTTTTTCCCTTCTTCCTTAGTGTTTTTAATTGTGGTTGAATGGTTTTAAATTGTGATTGCATGCTTTTCAAAAGAAAAAAACAAAGCAAACCTTTACCACATCAACAACTTTACCTTGTTCAAAAAAGCTGTTTTCTTTATTAAAATCCTATTTAAAAAATGCAAAAAACTGGTCCACAAAGGGTACCCCCTTGCAGGCCCTTGCATTTGCAATTAAAAATTGGAATTAGCACTTGCAATAAAAAACAACCCTTCTGGCTCTAGCTGATTTTTTTTCCCTTCTTCCTTAGTGTTTTTAATTGTGGTTAAATGGTTTTAAATTGTGATTGCATGCTTTTTAAAAGAAAAAAACAAAGCAAACCTTTACCACATCAACAACTTTACCTTGTTCAAAAAAGCTGTTTTCTTTATTAAAATCCTATTTAAAAAATGCAAAAAACTGGTCCACAAAGGGTACCCCCTTGCAGGCCCTTGCATTTGCAATTAAAAATTGGAATTAGCACTTGCAATAAAAAACAACCCTTCTGGCTCTAGCTGTATTTTTTCCCTTCTTCCTTAGTGTTTTTAATTGTGGTTGAATGGTTTTAAATTGTGATTCTCACCAAAGCCTATCAGAAAAGAGAGGATTTGTCGAAACCTTACAGAAGCCTTGGGGAAGAGTTGAGATTTTCGATTTACTATTGCAAAGCAGACCCCCCCCTTAAAAAAACAAAAATTGGGGGGGGGGCCTTTACTATTGTCGATGTAACATTACTCTACTGCTGCAAACAGCCGACAACACTGCATGTTTTGGGTTGTAGGGTTTACCCAAAATCAATGCAACTCGCTGACAGTTGGTTCCGTTCTGCGGCCGAGTGGCAGGAAACTTGTTCTGCGGCACTCCAAGATCAGCACAGCCCTGAGGAACGGAAAGTGGTAATCAAACATGTCAATGGAAAATATATCATTTTATGGACGTTCATTGATTTTCCCAGCTATAAACCTCCATGATAAGGGTTTTCTTCTTACCGGAGGGCACATACTTTCAATAATTTTCAATAAGAACTTTCAATCCGACCTTTGCCAATGGCCCAAGCTGCCTGTGTTCCAAGCAGGTAGCAATCCGCTCCATTGGATTGAAGCAGAAGTTGGCGGCCGTTCTCCTTGTGAGATGTGCAAAAAAACGACCTACCATTGAAGTTCGCCAATATGAAAAAGCTCCAGATCGATCCGATCGATTCGATAAAATTGTTTCAAAACATACTGTACTCAATCATTTCAGGACCCTAGATTCCTAGATCCTCCATCTTCACTTCAGAATGGGCCCAGCTGGATTTCCCCCGGAACTCCTCCTCTCGATGACCGATCTTGAGACCAGCCTGTCGGTCTGTAAAGATCATCTCGAAGGAGTGGACGTAAGGCTTCCTAAGGTCCATCTGCTGGGATGAATGTCACTTGTGGATGTCACAGGGTAAAATATTGACTTGGGCTTACCAAACAAGTCGCAGAATCCAAAGTTATGCAGATCTCAGTTTTTCAACCATGGGAACCAAGCATTTCATCCAACATATCCATACATACCCAACATTTCACCCAGCAATGGATCAAACTGATACTCCTTAAGAGTCCCCACATCCACATCTGATGTGCGACCCCAGCGGCAGGGCCATGGTGGGCACCAAGGTGCTCTCGATGGCCGCATAGTCGTAGCTGGTTTTGATGAGGCCATGGTCGATGGCTGCAATCAAATCAGACTTCGCCTGGCTTTTTCCATGTACCCTGAAGCAAGCTGGTCCCGGATCCCCGTTGGGTGGTGGTAAATCCCAACGGGGATGCATCAAAATCCCATTACTGCCATACCATTTTTTTTTGGGGAAAAACTTTCGAAGCCACATAAATTCCACCAAGGTAGCCATAGCATGCCATAGCCATATAATATATATATACCACTGGTATACCACTGGTTTTTAGTATAAGGGGCCCATCAAACTACGTGCCTGCATGGCAGTGGCCATCACAGCTTTGGCTTCCGCTGCAGCTGTGCGGGCCGAACCCTCCAGCAGATACCAGGCTTGGTCTTCCTGCGAAGGTGCGGCACTATGTGATGACCAAACCATAATTATGGGACTTGTGACCGTGAAAACTTAGGGGTTTATCATGATTTACCATAACAAATCGGGGGTCAACCAAAAAAAGGGTTTTCGTTTAGAGTTGAGACAATAGAAACTGGGAGTTACCAACCAAAATGGGGGGTTCATCGGCAGAAAATGGGGACATGAAACAATATTCACAATCCAATGATAAGTTATATTCAAGCTCCCTAACCTGCATCTTTGATGCTTCTACCAATATTTCAGCCATCATTTTCTGTGATAGATAGAGTTTGAGGATGAAACCTGTCTCGACATAGGACTGCACCCGATTGTGTCGGCTCATTCCCATTGCACTTTCAAGAGATCAGATCCATCATTTTACCCTCTGGTGAACTAACATAGCAATGGAAAATCACCATTCTTAATGGGAAAATCCACTATTTCTATGGCCATTTTCCATTGCTTTTTGTATGTTCACCAGAGGGTATCTGGTTTTCTGTGCTTGATCAGGTCTCCAGAAAGATTCTCCAGATCAGTGACTCCCATGGCATCCCATACAATCCCATGGCATCCCATGGCAGTGGCCCAGCCACACCTCCACAATGCCCATGTATCGCACCGTGAACACGGCACTGACCATGGTCGAGGCGATGATCCATAGCACCAGGAAGGCAGCGGAGGCGATAGAGCCCACCCTGGTTGAACGGAATCCATGGAAAGCTGATGGCTTTAAAACAACGACAGGACTTTTTGGGGGGTCCGGTTTTTTGCGGGGATTGTTTATTTATATAATAGGATACATACAAACATAATCATATCATGTACTATTGTTACTATCATTATCATGATCATTATTCTTATTATTATCATGTGTATACATACTATCACACACTGATATTGAAAGATATGGAGGTGGTGAGAAATCAGGCACTCTTTGCACAAAGACAAGCCTTTTCATGCTTTTCACACACAATGAACCTGTCAATCACAAGACTCAAGACTAAAAGTATCACCTCTAGCCGTCTCTGGACGGACTTTCTGAGTTTGTGGCTGGATCACATCGATGCCCTTGTCCTTCTTGGATTCAGCCTGATATCATCAGATGCACATGAAAATGTCACTAGGGGCGATTTCTCCTCTATCCAACTGACCATCTTTCAACACAACAAAACGTTCACCACACTTCACCACCCCCATCACAGCCATCTAAATCCATATCCATCTCAAAACATCCTATTTCTTCTTATGCTTAAACATGCTTAAACCATCAAACCCCGATGTTTTCCCACCACGTTTTTTGGGCCCCCCTGGGCCCCCAAAAATCCCATCGGATCCCCTGCGGCCAGATCCATGGCGCCTTAGTTTGCTTGTTCTTGGCGATGGTCAGCTGCCCCGCTTGTTGGAACTTCGCCAAGGCGAGGGACTTGGGTCTCGCCTTCATTGCCTTCGCCCAGTGGGGAGCTGACACAGAGGAAATTTTCCCATGCTCCCAGTGTTCCGAATGTATAGTCACTATAGTCCCATTCCCAGGATGATTCTGATTTGATTCCCTGATTCCCATGATATTCGCATCGTCGCATCATTCCAAATACCCCGGGCCAAATGGCCAAATTCCGCTGTCACAGCGGCCTCTTCTCACGGAGTTTTTCTCCGTCTGGCAGTGCAACGTGCCCAGTGTGCCATGGGTGCCGTGAGCGGCAACGCTGACACCCAGTCGGGCGATCAGGGGTTCCAACGCTGCAAGAACAAGAAGCAAAACAGACTTGGCAAATTCTGGGGCTTTGCAAAATCCAGTCCCAAGGTCGCATGGTTCATGGTTTTTGCATGTTCCCACTTGACAATTCTGCTGCTCTTAATTAAGTGAAATGGGGCCTTGGTAACGCCGGCTCTTCGGATCCCTAAGCTGAAACTGCAAACTTTTAAGCAAACTTACCCGGAAGGGTATTTCAAACATGGCTAGCTGGGAAATCCCCGAACTAAATGGAGGTTTAGAGCTGGGAAATCATCTATCAATGCCCGATTCAAGCGGTTGTATCCTTGCTGGTCAGGCCGGGTTGTCATGATAGTGAAATCCAACTGCAGCTGCGGAGACCAACGAAATGGTCAGAGTTCTTGGCTCAAGTTTCGAAGTTTGGTTTCTCAATTTTTCCCGGGTGTGCAAGGCATGCAGATTGAAAAAATGCTGACGTCGCAAAATACACTGACCCTGCACATCGCACACATTTTCCTCCTTTAAGACTCATGGACCTTCAGCGGGACAATCTGTGTGCAAGAGGTCTGCCAAATCTGGAGGAACTGAGACATAGTGGAATGCATCCATCCAAAGACCCAGCAGCTTACTTTGCCTCAGATGGCTGCAGTTGTTGGAGCCCAGTCCAAAAGTGCGGATGGGATAGCTTTGTCTTGAATGAATCCTTTATCCTCTTCGTCAGAACTTGAGAAATCCAGCTGGGCTTTGTCCAAACAAAAAATCCGCGTACTCCAAAATCCAGAGTTTCAAGCCTCATAATATGTTCATATACATAATCATACATAGACATAATATATGTATATGTGTGTGTGTGTTTTCCCATGTTTTCCCCAGCAAAATGGCCATAACTCTTGGGGCCTGCGATCCATCCATCCTCGCTCTCCAAGGAGCAGTGTGGAGTCTGTGCTGTGCGTCACAGAGTCAGAGGACTGTAAACAGCCAGACATCCAAGGCTTGCGCATGGCTCCCCAGTCGCCACTGAAGTGCAAACTGGCCTCGGAGAAAAGCTGGATGAATGCTGGGTGAATGGTGGATTAATCTGGAACAACTACAGTATATATATAAGATATAGTAATAATATGTAATAATAATATAAATGATTCACGAACCTGAAATAAAGCTAATTGGGGATGATTCCCCTTATTATCCATCATTCCAGTGATGTCCTAGTGAGGCCGTTCAAATCTATCCAGATGAATGCTGGATCCTGGTATTTATCTCTGGTAATAAATCTCCTGCTGTACAGCAGCAATATGCATTGCATGCTGCTGGACATTGATGAAACACTGCCCGAAAAAATGCCCGAAAAAGGCAAGGAGAACAGCGGCAACACTCAAAGACTCAGCAGCTCTGCAGAAATTGATCACCCTCAAAGGTCACTTTTAAAATCAAGCATCGACAGTGATCCCGTGCTGTTCCAAGGGGCATATTTCTCCGCCTGGAGCTCAACGGCATCAACGTTCCGGGTAAATTTGTTGTAGGCGTCCTCAGCGAACGAAAGCTTGGCTGATGGAGTTGGTTGGATTCCCCGGGATATAACCTGGATACCATCAGAAACCATGGGGGTTCCCCATGGTTTCCCTAGTAAACATGTCCTTTAACTCATGATTTTGGGCTTCCATTTTAGGAAACCCCCAGCCCAGAAGGCCCACTGGGATATTCCGACTAAAATATTCCCATCATCCCCAGGGATCCCATCGTCCGACGAGGTTCCGGCAGCTCGCTTTTCCAACATCCTACATCCTCATCATCTTCTCGCTCGCAGGCTGGAAAGGCTTGGTTCAGAAAGGACCTGGGACCAGAAACAGCTGGGGATGACTTCAATCCCACCCTATTATGGTATATAAAAAAAGGGGTTGGTTTATGGCATTGGCTTTATTACATATGTATCACATATCGTTGGAATCCTAAGTATGCCACGGTGGAGTCATCTTGAGTAACAAGAAGCCATTGCGGTAGCTCGTGAAGGTGTTTTCCCTTTTGGAATTTGCATTTTGATCATTTTGGTGGTATACAGTATACCGTATAATATATACCCCATTTCCAAACACACCCATGAAGAAGGCTGAAGAATGCTGAAAAAAGTGCACTGTAAGACTTCCTCAAAGTGAGTTTGTTGCTCCCGAAATTAACATCTTAATGGGGAAACTCATGGTAAACCATGACAGAACCATGATAAACCATGATAAAGAATGGAATTCTCCGGGGTTCCAAATTTTCAGACAGCCCCGAAATTGACATCTGACAGGCCACTGGATGCCACCAAAACCAGCATTCTGTGGCGCTTGTCTCAGCCTCAGAGGAGGCATCCAAAATCGAGGAGACCCGGCCTGGTAAACATACAAAAAACTATGGGAAGATCCACCATTTTCAATGGGTAAATCCACTATAAATATCTATAAATGGTCATTTTCAATAGCTATGTTAAATTACCCACAGGACGAGGGTATGGCCCGGAGGGCCATACCCGAGAGCGGAGCTAGCAACCCATTGGTTCCATCATTCCAGTGCTAGGGGATTTCCTTGTCATAACATGTCCTTGTCATAATCTCCCGGCCCCATGGAACATATACGCATACCTCCTATTAGGGGTTTCATATAGGGTATAACATAAGTTATAAAATCCCCCGGCCCCATGGAACATATACGCATACTTCTATTATATAGGTGTTTCATTTAGGGTTTACATAAGTTATAAAATCCGGACTCGCCAAAAAAGTCGAAAAGATTGAAAAAGTGGAAATGGCCGAAACGCCTGAAGTCCGCAGAGGGTTCACTTTTCTGACTGATTTTTCCAAAAATTCGTCTTAGACCACGCTAACTCACAGATGTACCAGAGTCATAAAACACTGCACCTGCGCAGAGAAATGAGCCTCCCACTGACGTTCATACGACCATTCCGGGACAACCCTCAGTCCTGCCCGTTAAATTACCAGAGGGTAATTGAAACCACTCACCGAAAGTAGCTGCAAACCTGCGGAGCTGCGAAGCTGTTTTCATCTGCAAGACTATGCTCTGCAATGCTCTGCATCAGTCTTCCCATAGACCTCACTACTCTCCGCGCTAGCTGTGCTTCAAGATTCCTTTAGGCCCACAAGAACTTCACGTCAAGCAACAAGCGTCGTAGTTTTTGAAACTTGGACTCCGCTGGCTCAATGATAAACATGCCACCATTGAACCTGGGGTTGGGACATTCGACAAAAGGATACAAGGCTCCGAAAGCGAATTCTGGCATTGAAATACATGTGGTATAATCGTAGATAAGAATTGTGTGAAACCACCAATCAAATGGGTTCTGTGGATTCCCCCAGTCTGACAAATCCAAGCTTTGACCATGTGTAAGTGCTTTTTTAGCAAGTTCAGCCAGTCTATCTTGAGCTGTCCCGCCCACCCAGAATTTTTGTTCAGGGCAATGTCCCCCAGAAACCAGTTACATTTGGTGTCCTGCAGATTCTCCTTCGAATCAGCCCAATGATACCCCACACGAGTGGTGTGCCCATCAGATGTTGGGGCGTCTCCAACAATTCAGATACACTAAAATCATCTAAAGTCCATTGGTTTAAACCCTAGTTTTCTCTAAATTGAGAGCCGGCTCCCCATGAAAAATCCCAGTATGTCCGCACAAAAAGCGGAAAGTTTCATCCTACATTCAATTGAGATTAGTCATTGCATTATAATCATCCCCAGCTATTGGTGATATCCGCCATTTATCCGCCATTTATCCATAGTTATCCCATCAAATGGTGGATTTCATCCCATGCCAGGCCCGTTTTTTGCGCTTTGGGCGTCAGGCGACTGCGCTGCCAGGCCGGCGTCTTTTCGGGCTGAGAGCTCTGCGTAATCCTCCAGCACGGAGTCGTGACTCTTCAGAGCAATCCTCGGTCTGGGGCTTGATCTCACTGGTCATGGGCTTTCGAAAAAAACGGATAACATCTTAGACATGGATTATATCATAATATCATATATATCATAATATCATATATATATATATATATATGCAATAATATGGTGTTCCTGGTTTTTTAAATGAATTTCCGCAGATGAACGCCCATTGTTGTGCCCTAATTCTTGGACAAAGCCAGATGTTTGAGTCTCATAGTGGGGGATCACCCCACAAATTGCCGTTTTATTCATACAGGATAAACCAAAAGTGGGATTGGGTACCCCAGTTTGAGGCATACCCACAGCTCTTCTGCTCTTCTAGAGATGCCAGTTTGCTAAACCCTGGTGGATTAATTTGGAGGTACCTCCCAAATATTAATCTATATAAATATATACATATTATATCATATATATATATTATTATATTATATATATATTATAATTATGACTATACATATATATATATAATAATTATATATATATGTATAGTAATAATTATAATATATATATAACTATATATATATATTATAGTGACAATCTGTCATTAAAGAGAATCTGTCATTAAAATGCTACCCTCAACTTTATAAACAGCCCAGGGGGTTACTAATCCAGAGTTCTTGATATTATACCATATAGATAGTATAAGTGTATAACTGGGAGATATCTATACCCTCCATAGCCTCATCCAGAGCTTCATCCAGGCGGCATATCTGCATCCATGTACCTGAGCCCCAAAGACAACTCAACTAATCATCCACAGCCATGTGCTTCATAGATCTGAACACATGCTGAAAATTGGATGTCGTCGTCATTTGGGATTCAATGTAAAAATCATGGCCGTCCAGCATTCGATGCTTCAAAAATGCTATTGGAATCTATTGGACGCAAAAACTGGTGTCCCTTTTCTTGTGGTTTTTAGAGGAACTGCCTTCCAATCCCCACGGCAGAGTCTCGGTTAGTTGGGATGGATCATGATTGATGCCAAGTCTGAACCTGGCTTTGTCTGAAAATAGAATATACAACCCCAAATTCCCATGGTTGATCACCATTTTCCCCAATAAGTCGGCCATAAATAGGGGGTATCCTAACACATCCACATCTGCCAAAAAAGATGGCATGATGGATATTGATGGTAGGTCTGGTACATCAATATTGATGATAGGATTATTAATTGGGTGTAGAATAGTTTTTGGTATTTGTTTGCCTCAGGTCTTGGATTTTTTGTTGGTTTTCTTTCCTGGTACCATTTGCCTTGTATTTGCAACAGTTTGGAACTAGAACCTGTCATTCTGCATGGTATTTGCTACATTTTGGCATGGTCACTTTGCATTTTGGATGGTATTTGCTACATTTGGCCATGTTCGCCTTCTATTTTGCATGGTATTTTCCACGGTATTTGCTACATTTTTGGTACTTCAAAGGTTCATGTGGGTCTCTTGAGGATTCTTTAGGGGTTCATTTAGGGTGTCGTTTAAGGTTTCATTTGGGGTTTTATTTAGGGTTTTATTTAGGGTTTCATTTGGGGTTTTATTTAGGGTTTCATTTAGGGTTTCTTTAGGGTTTCTTTTAGGGTTTCATTTAAGGTTTCTTTACGGTTTTTGGGTTTCTTTAGAGTTAGGGCTTCTTTAAAGTTTCATTTAGGTTTTTTTTTTCGGTTTCATGTAGGGTCTCTGATCGGGATTTCTTATGAGGAGTTCTAAACGTTCAAATGGGTTTCTTTAGGGCTTTTTTTGGGTTTCATTTAGGGTTTCTTTAGGGTTTCTTTAGGGTTTCTTTAGAGTTTCTTTTGGGTTTCGTTTAGGGTGTCATTTAGGGTTTCATTTAGGGCTTCATTTTGGGTTTCATTCAGGGTTTCTTTAGGGTTTCAGTTTGGGTTTCATTTAGGGTCTCATTTAAGGTTTCTTTAGGGTCTCATTTAGAGTTTCTTTAGGGTTTCTCTAGGGTTTCATTTAGGGTTTCTTTAGGGTTTCATTTAGGGTTTCTTTAGGGTTTCATTTAAGGTTTCTTTAGGGTTTAGGGTTTCAATTTAAGGTTTCATTCAGGAGTTCGTTTAAGCTGTCTTTAGGGTTTCATCCCAGGGTTTCTTATCAGGAGTTCTTTTCACGATTTCTAAACGTTCAAGTGGGTTCCTTTAGGGCTCCTTTCGGGTTTCATTTAGGGTGTCATTTAGGGTTTCTTTGGGGGTTCATTTAGGGTTTCTGTAGGGTTTCATTTAGGGTTTCAATGTAGGGTTTCATTTAGGGTGTCATTTAGGGTTTCTTTAGGGTGGTTTCAGCTAAGGTGTCAGTTGAGGTTTCATTTATTTTTTTTCAATGTGTTGTTTAGGGTTTCTTTGGGATGTCATTTAGGGTGTCATTTAAAGTTCTTTAGGGTTGCATTTATCTTTTCTTTAGGATTGATTAATTTATGGTTTCTTTAGGGTTCATTTATGGTTTCTTTAGGGTTCAGTTAGGGCTTCATGTAGGGTTTCTTATCAAGATTTCTTTAGGGTTTCTTTGGATTTCACCTAGGGTCTCTCTAGGGTTTCATTCAGGATACAAACAGAACAGAATAAAACAAAAGAAAAGGAAAAACAAAGAGACGGTAAAGACAGGAAGCAAAGAAGCAAAGGAGCAGGAAGTAGAGCAGCAAAAACACATGACTGGAGAAAGAAACAGGAGAATAGTAGAAGTAGAAAGGCACAGAAGTACAAAAGCAGAGAAGCAGGAAAAACAGAGAAGCAGGAAACCAAAGAAGCGGGAAAAGCAAAAAAGCAGAAAAGCAGAGAAGCAGGGAAAGCAAAAAGCAGAAAAGCAGAGAAGCAGGAAAAGCAGAGAAGCAGGAAACGCAGAGAAGCAAAAAAGCAGAGAAGCAGAAAAGCAGAGAAGCAGAAAATCAGAGAAACAGGAAAGCATAGAACCAGGAGGCAGAAAAAAAAATCCAAAACCTGCCGCGAAAAAAATAAAAATAAATAGCCCTCCTTATTAATTGATGGTATTGAATGGTATTGATGGATATTAATGGATATTGATGGATATTGCTTGATGGTAGGCCAAGGTGCAAGACCTTTTTATATGGCAATTGCCATGATCTCAATTGCAGCGTCACGCAATCTGCTCCAGCGCGAGTGATGGACGCATGTGGTGTCACAGGCTCTTCCACATAGACCTCACGAAACGATGGGAGGAAATCGGGAATACGAGTGAATTCGTCCATTTCGAGGGATGGGAAAAACATGGAAAAAAAAAACATTGAATTAATAAATGCTTGAAAGCACAAGCAGCACGCCAATCAAATAGTTTTACAGAAACCATGGATATTTCTAGTGGATTGACCTCCATACTGACTCCACGCCATCTCTGCGCCTTGTCAAAGACGTGAGCAAGCAAACGCTGGTAGCGATTGCTAAGATCACCTCGTTTGAAACTCGATCAAAAAGACCAAAGTTTCAAAGTCGGCCCAAACCAGGATGCTTTCGAAGTGCGGCCCCATGCACCATGTCGATCCACGGATTCTTTTCAGAGCTTTCCCCTTAAAATTTATCTTTTTTTGGGACATCCATGGGATCCATTGCTGTCAAGGCCAGGCTAAAAATGGGCTTGGCTAAGATGGCCTTAAAACAACTGTACATTCCCCAAAGATTCCCAGGTAAATCATGCGAAACCATCATGAAGTGTGGGTTGATATTTCAAAATAACCATCGTCAGAGCTGGTTTAGACCACATTATATACAGTATCCCATACTTAGATCCTGATTAAGGCACCATTGTTGGTAAAACCCATCTCCCAATTGGGTGAAAGTTTACAGGAAAAGCCTGACATATACTGATTGAAACCATGGCTTCCAGTGAACCCAGGGGCTGGTGATCATCACCACCAAATTGTGCTTGCTGCCGGCTTTCTTCAATGAAGCCGCCAGTGCCAGAGCACCTGGTGCCCATGTGGCATCACAGAAGTGCGTGGCGATGGCCAAATCCGTTGTGCGGCTCTCCTTCACTGCGGCTTTCAAAGGAAAACTTTCAGGGAACCGGTGGTAGTTCATCCAATCCCAGGACTTGGGGTTCTTCAGATTACAGGTGTAGCTGCGTAGCATAGTATCTCGTGATATAGATACAGCTTTGTCTTACCTTTCCCTCACTGATTTCATATTCTGGAACATGACCCAGTAGCACAGCCGCTGCTTCTCCGAACTGTCTATTTGGAAAGCGGAATTGGACCTTCGAAGGCCTGACATTTTGAAATAGTCCTGACAGCCTGATAGTCTCAGGGCCCTTAACTGACTCACTAGTGGGAAACCCAGGGAATCTGACTTCTTGACAACCTGAATCTGGGGGCATAAGGACATTCTCTGGAAAATTGATAGGGATAAAAACATCATAATATATATGTATGTATGTATATGTATATGTATATGTATATTATATATTGTGTATATATATATATTATACTATATATATATATATTATATTATTTATATACTATATATTATATATTATTTTTTATAGATTATATATTATATACTATATATTGTGTATTATATATTATATATTATAAGTTATATATCATATATCAGATATCATATATCATATATTGTATATCATATATCATATATTATGTATTATGTATTATGTATTTTATATTATATAGTATATATTATAATACATTATATATTATATATACATATTATATTATAGTTAAATATAATTATATATATATATATGTATCATATACGAAACACACATGAAAAACCGCAATGCTGAGCTCTCAATCAGGCAAGCCACAGAATCAGCTACCAAGCGCAGCCTGAACTGATCAGTGTCGCTCGCTTCAGCCGTCACATCACGATGCTCATCGTGCGCTCGGCGCATATAATCTAAGCAGTAGAGGAATAAGAGGCGTGGATTTGCTGAAGGGGCCATAAAACAAATAATATAATACAATATTTAATACAAAATAATGTAATATTTTATATAGTATAAATTCAATATAATATAATATATGTAATACAATATATATATAATATAATATTATATTATAATTGTATTATATAGTATAGTATAATAAAATATAATAATATAGTATATAATATATCATATAATAAAATATAATAGAATAGAATAGAATACGTATCTATATAAATAATTATATATAATTATAAATATATTGATTACCAGCAGATTCCCTAAATATTGGATTAACCCATGGGACATGTCTTTCAAAAACTTTGGTAAATGCGGTAAATGAATAGACGGATGCAGAAAAAATCGTATTCAGACCATTGGATGGAATGGGACTTTGACCATCCAAGCGACTTTGGAAGACTGGCCGGGAGATTGGCACCGTGCTCCCCGCAGAATTCACCTCCAGCCTCTCGTGAAAGAGATCTACCGCAGAAACCAACAGCTCCAACTGCCAGATCACCAGAATCCTCCACATCTTAGGGGTGAGACAAGAGGCTCACCGAAAAAGGCCAAACATTCGCAGGGCTTGGCTTGAAGCACACACAAAATCCGATGGCGATGCCTAACTCAAGGTGTTTCTCCTTTCACCAAGACCAAGCCCGGTCTTTTCCGCGAGCCTTTGAAGAACCTGCTGATAGAAACTGCGGTGAAGGTTCATCCAAAAATCCAAATCCAAGACTTCGACATAGCCGGGGTACTGCGGCAATGGCTCAAAAGTTGGGGTGAACAATTTCGAGCCATCACCATTATTTTGACAAAAGCTTAGCAGGCCAACAATTCCCAGTTCTTTGACAAAATGGAACTGCCTTCGTCTTGACATTCATATTGCAACCAAAAGCGTCCATCGTTTGGCCATCTTTCACACACCGGACGAATCATGGCATGCATGGTTTCCATGTGCAAGGACTTTCCACAGGCCATCATCCTAGAGTCCTCCAAGCAGCATCTTTCCCTTGAGGAAATCAGCACTTCAAAACTATGATAGCTTTGAAGTGTGAAGAAGCTCATTATGTACAGGTAGCTGGATTGCTGCCCCTAAGCTCAGCCTTCCATGATTTTGCAGAATTCCTGGCAGAAACAGCTCAAGGGCCAAACTTTGACGGCGAAAGAGTCTCTACGGTACCCTTTTTGTAGCAATTCTGACCCCCCTGTGGCACGTTCATCGACTCGTGGCTGGGCGATAGTTCATCCCCATGTCGCGAGTTGGATCAAGAGTAGCTGCTGATGAAAAATCAAAGTAGCTGATGTTCATCCCACCATTCATATGGGAAATCATGGGAAATCATGGGCATGGAGCTCTGTATAATTCGAAATCTCAATAGCAAACGGGTTAACCGGGTCCCCTTCTTTTTTTCCATGTTTGGGACCCCATTTGATGTTTAAAACTTCAAAGTGATGGAAAAAACACCAGCCAGGCTGCTTCAATCCCAATCTGCCCTTTCTTTTTTTGCTCCTTAAAGTTCATCTTGCCATCACCATCTTTGTCGATGCGGCCCAGGACTTTCTTCACCTGACACCAGCTCCACCAGGTCCCTCCAGGGTCCACCGGGTCCACCGGGTCCCTTTTAAAACACCCAGGCGGAGAACCTCTTCGGCTTCCATGGGTTCAGGTCCTTTGGTGGTGAGTGCCTGGATCCTGAGCCGTGGATAGCAGATGATACCAGATATCAGTGGATTCAATGGTCATATGGGGAGATGATGGGAGAAACAACAGAAACAAGCAACCATCGTATGTGACAGTCTGTGACGTTTATAAGTGATCTTTGGTTGCTGAAAATGATTCGCCAGCGGTTTATGGCAATTGTTGAACATGGTGAATAACCAATGGATGTCTAAAACATGTGACAAGATTGTGGAGTATGATGCTTCACTTGATTAATCAATGGATTTGGGGTCCACGCAATTTTCGGACAATCCCGTTTTGGCATATTTTTTGGTGTATATAGTAACAAAACAAAAAACAAAACAAAACAGTTGGGACGCCCTCCAAAAGTTGTATAATGATGTATTTTTTGGTGTTACTTGGTTTTACATGGTTATACATCATATAAAACCATGTAAAACCATGTATAATGGTGTATAATGATGATAATGGTGTTATATCATGAAATCAGCACAAAGCAGTACCAAAAAAGAAACCGGTCATTCAAAAAGCCCAGCTACGCGCCGCGTTAACCCCAGAGGCGTCGGATCGCCAAGGCACAGTTCTCTGGAGCTAATAGAGCCGCCACCATCAACTTAGCGTCGAGTCATGGTTGGTTCATTGATTTTTGGGGCTTGCACAGGATAGAGATCACATGAGATCACAACGAACCGGAGTATCAATCAGAAATGTTCATGTGCTGGGATTACACCGCCAGGACAAAAGTTGTTCCTCTTGGGCTGTCTAACACCCTTTCCCCATAGACTCCTACAAAAGAAGTTTCTACTTAAGAACTTTCTACTTGGTTTGATGGACCACGGAACACATTCGTAACCTTTAAAAGAATTTTCATTTAAAACGGCTAGTAAATTCGATCCACCACGCAGGCCACGCGAAATGGCAATCCGAAGCATAACGGTGATCCGCAAAGAGATACAAACTGCTTTGTTCTGAAACAGCGCGCGGGAAAAAACTTTCGTCCTAGTAAAGTATTTGCGATTATCGGGCATCACGGGAAAATTCATCGACATGTCCAATCATGATGCAACCAAAATAAAAATATGCATACATCCAACCTTGTTCAACCATAATCAGCATCATATATAGAGAGATCCAGGCATCATTGGGTTGTTGCGGCTTCAAAATGGTCAACTTGTGGTCAACCTTAACTAACACAATCTGGTGATTCCCTAAAATATGGGTACTGTACCCCTACATCATCCATTTTAATAGGTTGTTCCATGTTTTTCCCTTATAAACCAACCATTTTGGGGTACCCCCAATTTAGGAAACCCCCGGATTCAGCTCCTCAGTGGGCAAAGTATTGAGTCACTGGCGATCAATGGCTTCAAACCTCAGAGCATTCATCTTCTCATCCCAAGATGGGTGTATATATAAGATATATACAAAATAAGTATACATATGATATACATATATATATATATTACATATAATAAAACATAACATAATATAATATAATATAATATGATATAATATAATATTACATATATATATAGTATAAGATATATATATAAGATATATATATGATATATATATAAGATGTATATAATATATATAAGATATATATATATATATGTATAAGATGTATATAATATATATATATATGATATATATATATAAGATATATATATATATAATATATATATAAGATATATATATATATATAAGATATATATATATATATAATATATATATAAGATATATAAATATATATATATATGAGATATATATATATAAGATATATATATATATATAAGATATATATCATGTAGATCTATGGGTATATGGGTATATGATGGTATATGTGTATCTGATTAATCTCTAAGATTGTTTTCTGGTTTTGGGAGCACTGGGAGCACGTGATTCTGGATAAATATGAATAATTCACCCCTGAAAAGTTCGGCCATTTGAGGATGAGTGGCAGTGAGGTCGTTATTGATCCAGCGATTGTGACAAGGAGCAATTCCTTCATGTCGCGCTCATACTCCTCACCCAAGTCGGGAAGATCTTAAATCATGGGAAACGATTGGAAAAAAAAACGTAGGTAAACGTGGGAAACATGAAGAAACAAGGGGAAACATGGCAAAACTCAAAACGTGCCTATCTTCGGCCCCTTCTTGTGAATCCTTTCCTTTCTTTCTCTTTCAGTGTCAAATCTTTTTGGCCCGAATTGAGCTGGGTCGAAGGGAAAGTTCACGGGAACCCCCAGAACCCCCTGGTTGTTACCATTGAAAATGGTGTTTTGCGGTAAATGGCAGTGGCAGGGGGGGAAGGGTTGCCTGGTACCAATATGAAAAGAATGAGAAGACTGAAGAATTGGGAAAGAACAATTAGAGCATGTTCAGTGCAATTGCGTTCATATATTCTCTTAGTCTTTCGTACATCCAACTGTAGGGTCTTTCTGTTTGCGACATCTAGAATCCTCATATCTGCAACATCTGGAGTTGTCTCAAAATAGAGGATACCATAGGATACCCCTTAAAATTGGCATGTCCCAAAAAAAATCAAGACGCAGAATCCATATTTTTACCCGCGTCACGATTGACTGCGCAATCACCGGGTCAACCGTCTCCAGCCGTCCTCAGGCGAGGGCTTGGGAGTGATAGCGATCCTGGCGCTGCATCGATGAGAGCTGCCCTGAACCCAAGCATTTTGGGTCAGAATTGGCCACTCAAAATGCCATGAATTTGCAAACGTTGGCAAACATCAGTCTGACCAATCCATATGACAATAAAGAATAATATGTGGTTCTCTACATATATAGCGTTAAACAAACAAAAAACTACGGTTCAGCATCTAATTTCCCATATGGACGTCTCTCAAAATTGTGGTATCCCAAAACCCTTGATTTCCCCATCATTCAATATCATCCAATCATCCATTTTGGATGATTTTGGGGTCCCAAAAATCACTCAAAATCCCATCCCCAAACACCAGCTTGTTGTCAAAGCCATGGCGGGAGCCACACTTGCGCCACGATGATCATGAACTCTTCAAAGTCTAAATCTCCACTGCCATCTGAGTCCGCCTTGGAAAAAATCTGGGATGACCCGGGCAATGGGTGTTGGGCAAATTTTGGGTCTACGGTAGAATGAGATATTCAAATAAGACCAACCATAGGGACGAAACCAACCACTAGCTGGGGATATGCTTGCCAACTACCAGATGCTATCATCTCAAATTATCGAAAATGTGAGATTAAAACGACACAAGCGACCAGTTTATGGTGATATCTTGGGAATACATGGGGATATGACCAACAATATATATATATATCCTTGGGTATGACTGAAATTGGGGGAACACCTCAAAGTTGCTATGTTTATGGGGGAACTGAGGTTTTGAACCATGGGAAGGAGTAGCCTACTTTCAGACAAGCCACCTGCTTGATGATCATCTGTAGATCGGACTGGCCATGAAACCAACGCGCGAAGGTTTCAAGACAATCGATGCAAGAAGGTCATCTAAGAGGTTCGAAGGCTTAGGTCTTTAGGTCGTGTTTGTGGCCCAGATTTGTGCTTGTTTACACAGTTCTTTGTTGTCTGAAACAGGGGTGCTGTGCTGGTTCAAGGTCTGTACGCACTATCTTCACAACTTCACATCTCTGATAGATTTACAGGAAACTATAAACTCAGTTAGGGATGGCAATAGAAGGATCATACTTAGCCGCGGCCCGACAACGAATCTGGGGCCCTGGGGTGACCATATGACCATCCGCTGGTTTTTTGGGCTCATGCGCTGGTTTTTTGGATGTTCACAAGGGTTGAGTGGGTAGTAGTCCCATCCCCCAAATATCCATATGTGGGACCATGTGGGGTTGACTTAGGATGGGGTCAAGTGGGTTTCCAAGACGTTGCAACTAGGGCATGGTTAGTGTTGCCCTACACCAGATGGTCAGTACCCAGGTGGTTCATGGTTAGTTGGTCTGAAAATAGAGCCTGAAAGCCTGAAATTGGATGGCTTGATTGTCATGTTCCTCATCATATTGGGTACAAACTACAAACCGATTAACGATCATATACACCATATTTTCAGACAACTCCAAGGATCATATGATGATATATTAAATTGGTGTATATTAATGATCTTTGGATATCTTTGGAATATATTATGAAATATTATGATATATATATATATGACATATATATATAATATATAGTATATTTATTAATATAATAATATGATAGCTTATTTCTCTGGCTATATCCATGAAAGTCATCCAATGGAAATCCCCGTGAATTCTCTTCACTCGCCATTCGTCGCCTTGGAGGGGTTCAGCCCGACGGCTCGCACCAAATTCACGATGTTCCGCCGCGTCAGGGCCTAGGAATTTAACGGAGATATACAACAAAAGCCCTGACGGCGAAGTAGGATACCCTCTGGTAAACTAACATAGCTATTGAAAATGACCATTTATAATTAGTGGATTTTCCCATTGAAAATGGTGATTTTCTATAGTTATGTTAGTTTACCAGAGGGTACTTGGATTTATAATGGGGATATAAACCTGAGAATGGGATATATATTTTTTTAATTTATAGAGAGAGAGAGAGATTATATATGTATATAGAGAATTGGATAATGGGGATATAATAAGTAAACATATATATCATACTATGGAATGATAGTGAATGATATGGATGTGTTCATTGTCTTACCATCCCCAAAATAGAAGCCTACAATAATCCATGAGGTACACATTTTATTGCATCTAGCGGCTATATCAATTTTCCAAAACCAAAATCCATCGCAGACGGGTCGCACCATCTAGATCCTCCATGTATTCATCAAAGACCTAGCGCTCCAAGCGGTGAGAAAAGGCAGGGTCCCAAGCAGTCCCCTGCGTGAAGAAACCCGTCCAAAACTATGTTCAAAACTATTCAGGTTGCTACAGCTTTCTGATGCAATTGCAGCTGGATATACTGTGAACAACTATATCAACTATGACATATATGACATAGACACACTTTGCTAGCATTTCCAGTGGTTGCAAGCAAACGCAGAGTGCGTCTCTGCAGGTTTTCCGTGGTGATTTTGCGTGCGTACTGTAATTAGCTATCATTTCAGGATCGGAGATGCACTGGTTACCACCACCACCATCATCATCATCATCACCATCATCATCATCATCATCAATAATCATCATCAATGATACTAATAATCATCATCACCAACTTCCTCATTGGTTTTGTTCATGTCATTTCCTGTGTCCCTGAAATCTCGGGATCTGTCCAGGTTTGCTCCCTCCGGAGAATCCCGTCGGGCACCGTCGGGCACCTGCTTGAATTCCAAGACTTGGTCTTCGGTGAGGTTGAGCTCCTATCACCGGTGGGGAAGTTTTCAACAGCCCAAAGTCATGTGAAAGTCATTGGGGAGAAAGTCATCCCATTTCTATGGTTCTATTTGATATATATATATATATATCGTAACATATCTGAAACCACCAACCAGAACATATCAGAACTGGTTTCTATCAAAACTGTTTTCGTCCTGTCAAACTGGCTCCCAGGCTCCAGGAGCAAATTTTGGGGAGTTCGGTGCATGAAGGGCTCCTTGGCATAGTACGCAAGTTCATCCTCTGTCAAAGGCACTGGCGTCCACGACATGGCGAGTGCCGAAATGGGACTGGGATGGGACTGGGACGGGGCCTAACACCGAGTCACTCGCCGTGGATTTTAATGGATGTTTCATCCCCAACAAATATAATATATATATATATTTTTATTTATTTATTTATTTATGTTATATCATATTATATTAATTAATTATACCAGTAGTACCGCACAAGGCGGTGGCGGAAGTTTCAAAAATAGGAAACCTATAGGAGAGGTTGGTTGTTGTGAATCAGGGATGGCAGGGCGAAGCCACTGATGGAGCGAAAGGTGATTGGTCTCTCTCACTATTTCTCTCTCTTTCTCTGACTATCTACCTACCTACCTACCTACCTATCTACCTACCTATCTATCTATCTATCTATCTATCTCTCTCTCTCTTTCATCTAATTACCTATCTATCTCTCTCTCTCCTTCATATGTCTAGCTGTCTACCTGTCTATCTGTCTATCTAACTATCTGTCTACCTGTCTATCTGTGGTGCAGTGTCATTGAGTGTAATGTAGTGTAGTGTAATGTAGTGTGGTGTAGTGGAGTGTCGTGGAATGTAGTGTAGTGTAGTGTAATGTAGTGTAGTGGAGTGTAGCGGAGCGTAGTGGAGTGTAGTTGTGTAGTTGTAGTGTAGTGGAGTGTAGTGTAGTGGAGTGTAGTGAAGTGTAGTGGAAGGTAGTGTAGTGTAAAGTAGTGTAGCGTAGTGTAGTGGAGTGTAGTGTAGTGTAATGTAGTGTAGTGTAGTGGAGTGTAGTGTAGTGTAATGTAGTGTAATCTAGTGAAGCGAAGCGAAGCGAAACGACATCTGAGCCTCCAAAAGTGGTCCGAACATGGTGTGTTTTGTACATTTTGACTTGGAAATGTGCTTCGCGCCACAACGGCGTGTTTTTTTTTGACATCTCAACTGCCAAAAGTGGTCCGGGCCTGGTGTGTTTTGTACATTTTGACTTCAAAATGTGCTTCGCGCCACAACGGCGTGCACTTCTTCGACATCTCAACTGCCAAAAGTGGTCCGGGCCTGGTGTGTTTTGTACATTTTGACTTCAAAATGTGCTTCGCGCCACAACGGCGTGCAATTTTTCATCTCTCATCTGGCCAGCTGGCTCCGCGCCCGCCGCTTTAGCGAGCCTACTTTTCGACCCTCCGGAGCCCCAAATCATTGGAAAAACACAGTGTTTCGCGACTTTCCCACCTTTTCGCGCATCTGCATCTTCTTTCTTCTTACTCTTCTTTCTTCTAATCTTTCTCTTCTCTCTGCCTCTTCCCTGCTCTGCTTTTCATCTGTCCATATTGTCGGAAGTTTGACTTCTAAACTTCCTTCGATTATATTGTATTGTATTATATTATGGCATTACAGGTGTTGACCTGTACCAAAATCTAAGAAAATAGCGGCAATGAAATATAAAGTTTGCAGATGCAATGCGGTGCTACCAAGCGTGGTATCTATAACATGTTGAGGTCCCCCTTTGAACAAGTAGGAAGGCCCGTGCTTACATTCACTATCACTATCATCCTGCTCATCACAGATAACTCTCCTTAAAAAGTCAGAGAATGAGCTATCACAAGTCTTGCTTGCGAAATGACACACTCACATACACTCACCAGATTCATGACGTGCGTAGTGTTCTTTCGATCATTTACATGGACTGGCAATGACTGGCAGATCCAAATCAGCTGCTTGCGCCGGAAATTTGGAGCATCCACCCTAGCGCAACTTCAGTCGTTCAACTTCCGGCAAGGAATCCAACCAAACATCCTGTTGCTGGAACGATACATCTGTCATCGCCTATGAAGTAGAAACGACTTGGCACGAGATTCTGTTCAGAATATTCCCAATGAATCCCAATTAATCCCAATGAATCCCAATGAATCCCGATTTTGCTGAGTGTGTTTAGCAAAGTTGGTGGAAACGTCCCACATCCCACATCCCACATGTCGCGCTGTTTGGTCTATGCCATGGGTCCCATGGGTCAACAGCAGCCCTTTTTGGTGCTGCATGGTGCTGGAGATCATTTCTCAGCGAAGTCACCAGCATCTCCCAATTTTCCCTGGCAGAGTGAGGAATCTGTCAACGGGATCCGCCGCCCGTCCATCCCAGAGGACTCCTTCCTTTTGGATCATAATCAAATAGTATACAGGTTGGTGGTTGACCTACCCCTCTGAAAAATATGAAAGTCAATGGGAAGGATTATCCCATATATCATGGAAAATATAAAAAATGTTCCAAACCACCAACCAGTATACAAAAAAAAAACTGTAATCCCATGATTACTAGCCATCTCATAATCCCATATTTGTAAAATATCATAAATCTCTAACTCATGGATTGCTGACCATCCCCCAACCAGATCAGTTGGGATTCGGATTGCCATGCCTTGCCCTTGAACTCGCCATTGCTGAAGGAAGTTCGGGCCTCTGGCCAGTCCTCAGCCATCCATGATCTATCTGGCCATCTGTCGTTCAATCGATCATCCATGAGTCAATGATGCTATATGGTTCTGTATGAATCTAAATGATTCTTGATGATTCTTGTAATTTTTACGTATGATTCAATGTATGTTTATCATTGTTTATCTGTGATTCTATGTGATTCATTAATGCTTCCATGATCCTTCTACCTGCATCGCCACATCCACCTTCCAGGGGATCAGCAGATGGCAGCCGTCTGCTTCGAGCCAAGTCTCTGAACAACGCAGACCAGGGAAGTCAGTCTGGATCTTCTGACATGCCTCGCCAAGGGAGACTCGGAGAGGCCGGTAGCACTGGTAGCACTGCGCAAAATAATGATGATTGGTTCATTAAGATTGATTAAGAGCGGAATTGAATCCCCATGCAACCAGGTATGTAGCTCAAGCCTATGTAAAATGATGCGACTGCACTTGGCAATCAACCGATGAGGGATTCTCTGGTGCTGATGACATGCAAAATGCTACCTTCAGCAGCAGGCTAGTACAAACACCGCAGCCTCTGTGCACCACTCATAGGTGCACTCGGTGC